>ML285069.1:539-68123 GCA_005239495.1 Nicotiana undulata
ATTTCCAGACTTGTATTTAGTATTCCAGTAGTTAGTCCGTGGGATTGTGACACCCCGGTTTTGGGATTGTTCGTTGTAGATATCTTATCATTTCAGTTTGAGTTTTTCTAAGATATTGTAATTATTTCTCTGCTGTGAAACAATTGAAGGGATTTGGAAGACTCAGTAAAGTTTTGAGAGTTACTAGTGTGGGAAGTTTTACGTTATTTAAGTTTATCATGTCTTTATTATTCGCATTCTTAAAGTTTTCGCTTTTTCTATTAAGTAATGATTACAGGATTTTTTGTTGGGAGTTTGTTGAAAGTGATGAACCATCGTTTCGCTCAGTATTAAATGATTTTAAATTACTATTGCAAGTTATACGTTGGCTGGCCTAGCGGGTTCAACGTTGGGCGCAGTCACGGCCCAAAGGGTGGGAATTTGGGTCGTGACAAATACATAAACCAACAAGGACAATAGTTTCCCAGGCCTATTAGGATAATGAATTTCCCAAACCTATAAGAAGACTAGGCTACGAGATCTACTTAGGATTAACAAAATTCAAAACATAAGCAACAACTCCAATTTAATGAGAAAAATATCATGTTTTGGGATGCACGCGATTAGTCCCTCCCCACCCCCCTCCTTAATAATAAACTTTAACTTCAGGGAAAATATACTCCCTCCGGTTCATTTTAAGTAATTTTTGATTTTTTTTATGGTCTATAATATTTGAATTTTTAGATATTAAGAAGAAATTAGCTTCTTCTTTTCAAAGTTGCCCTTATACTAAAGAGTTTAGGAGTAGTTCGTTATATTTCCAATGAGCAAATTAAGGTTAGTGTGGTCAATTTTATTATTAATTAATGCTAAAAGGTGAATTTCTTAATATGCGTAAAAATAGCCAAAAAAATCACTTTAAAATGGACAGGAGGGAGTACTAGATAAAAGTGTGTTTTCAACTTTAACAACTTAAACTTCAGATTAAATGGTATTAGACACTTAAATGTGATATTACAACAGGTAGCGTCATGGTCATTCAAGTTTCACTACCATCTATTATAAAACATATTTAACGTGTTTTGGCCCATAAAAAGTCTGGATCACCCTTGAGAGGGTATGTGGAAGAAAATAATTTTAAGTAAATAAAATAAAATTAAAAAGTGTGACCTATAGGCTATAACCCTTTAAACTTTTAGAAATGATCACACATTAACGTACAGCTACGACCTCAAACATATAAACGTTTTAGTTGCAATTTCATTTTTGTCTATTGAGTGGTCAACCAGGACTCTTTTACATTGTACTAAAGCCCGCCTTTGGACTTTGATTTTGACGCCAAATTTATCGCACTGTTTATATGGTGGATGATGAATGGAAATTTGGGCATAAGTCGAGCAAGGAATAATAGAAACTCTAAAAGTAAACCATTTGAGGTTTTAGTGAAGACTCTTCATTTCAAACTGTGAAACGTCCCTCTGACTTTCTAAATAATTCAGTCAAAACGAGAAAACGAACCCCAAAAAAGGAAAAACGAGAAAAATAACCAACTATATTCTCGGGAAAGGTTGAAATTAAGATTTATGTGTTTTCACATAAAATTGTAGTTCAAAGAAAAAATTACAAAAGAAACAAGTGATTAGATAAGAACTTTGTTTAGATTTCACACATATTAATTTTGGAATAATATTTTTTTGTGTTTTATTTTTATGTTGCATAGATTAAATAAGGTAAAGCTCAAAGATAGCTGCATCACTTGTAATTTCGTGTGAAATAAATAAATTTGAAACAGAGTGATCACGTTCAACTATGTCTAATAAAAGACTAAACGAGCGTTGAAAATATAATCTGAGTATTTAGCCCAGAGTCGAATCCCACAGAGAACTAACG
Source organism: Nicotiana undulata (assembly GCA_005239495.1). NCBI lineage: Eukaryota > Viridiplantae > Streptophyta > Magnoliopsida > Solanales > Solanaceae > Nicotiana > Nicotiana undulata. Next base: position 2,409 of record ML285069.1, read on the forward strand.
TATCAAATGTTGTTGTTAGACTACTAGATTCTCAATAATCAATTTCCTCAAAGGTTATGAATATTACTTTTTGGTATTTTTTTACTGCTATAGCTGAAGAAATTAAACAAACTAAAAGACAACTAATGTTTACATGTAAACAAATGTGATAAAGGTCTAAGGTTATGGTTTCCCCCGTTGATGAAATCCCTTCTTGTATATTTCCTATAGTTTTGGTTTAGTTATCTCTATCAATCATGAACACTCAAGCTATCATAAATCTCTCTCAAATAATTATGATAATCTACTAGACGTACTCTCTCAAGTTACGCTAGCTAAATTGCATTACATTTCACTTTAGATTGCACCCAAGGTATCGTTATCTCTAATCCAACCTTTAAACCCTCGGTTATGGATCTCTCCTATACTCCGGGAGTGATGTTGTTCAACAATTACCTAAATATGCACTCTCTCTCGAGTAGATACACACTAAATAGGAACAGCTAATTGAGGGCCCTTCAATCAACTACAACAAGAACGTAGTTGAACAAGTAGAGATTGAAAACCAAGAAAAATTATATTTAAGATAACAATAAGTTCATCCTCAACGGGTTCCACCAAAACCTTAGATTAGAGAAGTTAGCTACTCATGCTCCAAAACAAGAAAAACTCAAAAGAAATCATATTCTCAAAATAAAGGTAAAAGAAAGAGAATAGAAAAACTCTAGTTGTTGCTTGTCTTCTCACACTTGTTCTTGGCTCCTACTTGAGTCTAAAAACAAGGTTGGTTGTCTCTTGGGCGAGTCTATAATGTTTAAATAAGTTTAGGCTAATTATTCCTGTATTTTGCACTTTGGTCCTCCAGTTTTTCTGACTTTGCAGTCCTCGCCCGCGGTGAAAGACCACCATTCTGATTCTCGCTGCTTTCCCACTGCGCTCCAGCCGCGGTCGACCGCGGTTGCGGTGGGCTCCTTCCCAGTAATTTCGCCTTTTTTTCTTGTTCTTTTCTCACGGTTTCTTCTCGATTGGCCTGAAACTCACTTAATTGACTCCAAAACGCTCCAAAGTATCTCCCATCATAGATTATATCCTGCAAAGCATAAAAATAATAATCAGAGCATTTTGTTATCATTATTTGCACTTAAAACACATTAAAGTATGGTTCATTAAGGGTAAAAATATAGTCTAATTTACCTACTATCAACATCCCACACTTAAACCGTTGCTCGTCCTCGAGCAGCAAAACCACACTCTACATGCCTAATATTTTCAAGCATTTTCCTACGGTATCACACCACGAACATTTTACAAGCATTGTACCTAGCCGTGTAACATCTATGCCTCAAGCGGCGACTCTCACATGCCATGCCATATTCTTACTTAAAGTACTCTACACAGAGGTCAAGACTTACCTTTCCGTCATGAATCACATGCCCTCACATCACACAATCGAGAGTAGTTCCACAAAAGTAATATTAAGAACAAATAGGAACTTAAAGTAGAAAGAATGTACTCACTCTCGGAAAGAACATTCATATGCCGCAAAGATACACCATAGGCTTGCCCGTAGTGTTATACTCTACTAATCGAGTCCATTCAGTCTAAGATCAATTAGGTCTTTATTTGGTTGTAGTGTAGGCTAAGGGACGGGTAGGATATATTTAGATATAGTGACTAACCTCCCTAAGCACTATTAATACACTACTGTAGTTTCCAGTCCATTCTTATGTTTGGCCAGAATTTCCACCACTCTCTTTAGTTTACCCCAAAATTTCATTAGGTGCACTTTTTTCTTCAACCCACCACCCATCAAAGACTGTTTATTCATTGTCCTTCTTTCTTCCTATTTTTTTTTGTTTTTTTTCCAGTGGTGTTCATTCTTTTATGCTTCGCACCATTCTTCCTATTTTGTTAATTCTACTCAAAAACCAGACCACCACCCCACACTTAAAATTTTACATGTTCTTTACAATTCAAGTGCTTATAGGAGGTATAGGGTTCAAACAGTCAGGCTATTCAAACAATTGAGTATGGTTTGTAATGTGGTTGACAACAAAACAGGCTTATAAGCTCAAAGGGGTTAACTATGGTGAATTGCAATCATGTGGATACATATTTATGTCTGGCTTAACAAAGAAATGCCTATATCACTTCTAAGACTGAACAAACTACTATTTCGCGTTGCACACACACAAGGCAAGTTCTAGGTATCAAATGTGGACATAGAGTACAATGCAAAATACCTTACACACGCATGGCACATAATTCACTCCAGATTGGTTCGTCAAAATACTCCAGTGAGCATTCAAGTTAGCTACAACATGCAAAATTAAGGCATCTACAAGAGTCAACAAATGAACCTAAGAGTCACACCCTAGGGTCTTTGGTGTTCGGGTGTAACACACTAAGGGATGCATTTTTCCATTTAGCTCCTTGCCCAAAGAAAACCTAGCAACTAAAAATAAACTAAAAACTAACTATACCCGGTTCAAGCTAAACCCTTGGAAAAGAACCTTGGTCAAAAGAAAAGCCAAGGAGGAGTTACTACACTACCTAAAAAGAAAATAAAAAATCTTTTTGGTGTTTTCTTTGGACTAACTTCCCTCAAGAACAGGTCCATCGTCGGGAATAGTCCTTTTTTTTAAGCTCGACTCAATACCCTCAAGAGACCCGTCTAAAGGTGTCCGTCTTCGGACCCAGTCAATACTAGTCAAATAGAAACAAATTCAATTATCAACAACCAACAAAACTAAAACTATCAAACATATACAACAAAAAGATCCCCCACCCCACACTTAAAAAATTGGCATGTCCCCATGACAACAAAAATAAAGCACAGTGAGGTAAGGAGACTTCCCTGGTGTTCAGTCGTCATCAGAGACGGTGGATGGGTCGAGGTGACAGGCGCGCCCTAATGCACGAAACCAGGCCATTATACGCTTTTCGTACTTGGCATTTTGGGTGGCCATAGCATCCATTCTGGCACTGAGGTTGTCCACCGAGGTGCGAAGGACAGCCACATCGTCCTCCAAGGTAGACAGTTGGGTGCTCCGCCGAGGTTGAGAGGGACCTGCTTCATCATGGGATTGCCTAGGTGGTGCAGCATCAGGTACAATTTCATCCTCGTCATCTACAGCAAGAGTGACCGACTGATATTTTGCTAGCTTTGAGTGGGGCCTTCTTCGCCAGTTTTCCATTAAGGAGGCGATTCTCAGGGACCTTGGCTATTCGACACATCCTGGTGACTAGTGAAGGGAAGTAGAACCCTTTCACTATCTCAGGCAATCAGATGAACATTTCATCATGGAGCACCTGGTCCACATCGAAGTCAAGCCGGTTGACAAAACACCAAACCATCACCGCACGAGTGGGATTGACATCAGTGGTGTTGCTGGAGGGCAACAGGCGGCAATAGATGATGGTGAACCAGCATTTGACCTCCCAAGTGAAAGAATTGGAGTTTAGCGTGATGCCATGTTTTATCCATGTGGGCACCCCTCCCGCACAGATTATCTGCACAAGCATTGTCCAATTGACCGGTGGTTGCTGATAGAGTTGGTAGTGATCAATATCCCTAGAGAAGGCTGGAAGCCTGTATTCCCGGTGTATGGTCTCCAGCGAGGCGTTCACCTTAGTTCTCTGCACTGTGACCACCTGGTTCTCATGTTCCGGGAAATTCGCATGGAATACCTGAACCATCAAAATGTTAGCCTCCTCAAGTTCTTCAAAGAAAATGTCTAATTGGCGTCTTCTTATTTCAGTGAACATCTCTGGGCATTCATACTGTAGTGCGGCCCTGTCAATCGGAACTTCGTGGACCATTTTCCTGGATGCTTTTGCCCCAAATCTATCTTCAACATCTTTTGAAACAAACCGGGTGGAGTCGAACTGGCTAGTACTGGCCGAGGTTTTTCTTTTCCTTGACTGAGACATGGTACCTGTAACAACAAGGTTTATTGTCAGAGAGTGATCAATTTGTGTGCCTATCGGGTGATTACTCAGACTTCACCACCACGACGGTCACAATACCACGTATTCTCTCAATGGGGCAATTTTACAAACACCAGGTGGGCATAATTCGTGACAAGTATATATTAGCCCTATATGGAACAAATCTTCCCCAATTTCAACCACAAACAAGTACCAATGTCACTCCAACTTAGTAGACTTTCACCCACCATAGTCAATCATTACACCAAGACATCCTAAATCAAAACCCAAAAAAAACATCTAGCCTAAATATGGTGGAGAATCACCTTTACAGCTACAATACAACAATGACTACAAGAAAACAGAAAAATAGGAAAAATAATTAAAAGAGGAGAGGGGAGGAGAGACTTACTTGAGCAGGGAAGTGGATGAGAGCAGTGGGTGGATAGTAATAGAGATTAGAGAGAGAAGTGATGTGATTTTGGGGACGTTGAGGGAGAAAATATGGGGAGGGAGGGGGAGGCGTGAGGGTGTTAAGAGGGAGAGAGAAGAGGGAAATTAGGGATTGAGGTTTTAGAATAATGGGGAAAGTGGGTGAGGGTGGGGTAAGTGGTTAGGTTTTAGAAGAATGGGGAAAAAATAAAATAAAGAAAATAAAAAGAAATTTTAAAAAGCACATACCTGGGGCGGCAGAAGACTCGTCGCGATCGACCGTGGTCGCGGTCAAGGTGAGGAAGTGAGATTCAGAAAGTACCTGTTTCGCCGCGGTCGCAGTGAGATTCAGAGAGTACCGGCTTTACCGCGGCCGCGCCGCGGTCGCGGTGATGGTCGTTCGTCAAAGTTCAGAAAATTGCATTTCTACCGCGGTCGCGCCGCGGTTGTACCGCAGCCGCGGTGACTGGGGCTCGATTTTTGTTGTGTTTTCCTCACACGTTTACCTTACCAGAGTTGTTTTATGACCTCTTCTTCGCTCCACACACCTCCAAGCTTGTCCTGCCCACTTGATAATAAGTTAGTCGCATGTACATCACCTACAACACACACAAAAGAGAAAACAACTAAAAATCATGGGTGGCCTCCCATGCAACGCTTGATTTAACGTCGCGGCACGACGAATACAACAATCAATGGGTTGCCTCCCATGAAGCGCCTGATTTAACATTGCGGCATGACGCAAAATAAGCGCATTTAAGGTTCGCTCAACCTCTGAGGTTAAAAAGGATGCACCACAGACAACTCCTTGGTTTCATTCATCCCCAAATACAATTTTAATCTCTGTCTCTTAACCTTGAAGGCGTTGGACCCATCTTCAGTAGCAATCTCTACAGCACCAGAGGGAAACATTTTGACCACTCGAAATGGTCCAGACCATCGGGACTTGATCTTACCCGGAAATAATCTCAATCTTGAATTATAGAGCAATACTTTATATCCGGGTTTGAAGTTGTGGTCCACAATGTTTTTGTCGTGTAACCTCTTCATTATTTCTTTTATACAGCCTCGAGCTTTCAAATGCTTGATACCTGAATTCTTCCAACTCATGCAACTCAGTGACTCGACTGGTGCCCGCAACATAAAGATCCAGGTTCAATTGTTTCAGTGCCCACCAAGCTCGATGTTCTAGTTCTACTGGCAGGTAACAGGCCTTTCCAAACACAAACTTATACGGAGACATACCAATTGGTGTTTTGAATGCAGTTCTATAGGCCTAGAGTGCGTCATCAAGCTTTTTCGCCCAATCAGTTCTTGTGGCGTTCACCGTTTTTGTTAGCACACTCTTTATTTCTCGATTTGATATCTCAACCTTCCCGCTCATCTGAGGGTGATAAGGGGTTGCCACCTTGTGGCGCACATCATACTTGGCTAGTAGATTTTCGAAGACACGATTGCAGAAGTGAGTGCCCACGTCACTGATAATGGCCCTTGGTATCCCAAAACGGGTGAATATGTTTTCTTCACGAACCCCACCACCACTCTTGCATCATTGGTGGGGAGTGCTGCAACTTCCACCCATTTGGATACGTAATCTACAGTAACAAGTATGTACTTATTTCCATAGGAGCTGACAAAGGGACCCATGAAGTCAATCCCCCAAACATCAAAAACCTCCACTTCTTGTATCGAGTTCATGGGCATCTAATGATGACGGGATATGTTCCCCGTCCTTTGACACTCATTACAGCCCTTCACCCATTGGTGAGCATCTTTGAACATAGTTGGCCAGTAGACGCCGGCCTCTAACACCTTAGCTGCTGTTCGAACTCCTCCAAAATGTCCTCCATACGCTGATGCGTGACAAGCCTGCAAAATAGAAAATTGATCTATCTCGGGGACACACCTCCGGATCATATTATCAATACAAATTCTAAACAAGTGAGGTTCATCTCAATAGTAATTGCGGCAATCACGATAAAACCTTTTCTTTTGGACAGATGAGAGTTCATAAGGTTCAATACCACTTGCCAGGTAGTTTGCAATGTCTTCATACCATGGCACATCCTCTATGCTCGTGGCGAGTAGATACTCGTCTGGAAAAGTTTCCAAATTATCCTCTGCTTCTACTGCATTCTCTGCACCTTCAAGTCGCGACAGGTGGTCAACAACTTGGTTCTCCGTGCCCTTGCGGTCACGAATCTCTAAAGAAAATTCTTGCAGCAGAAGAACCCAACGAATTAGGCGCGTCTTGGATGCTTTCTTCTCAATCAAATATTTGATGGCTGCATGATCAGTGTACACAATCACCTTCGACCCGATCAAGTATGATCTGAACTTGTCAAAGGTGAACACTACCGCCAACATCTCCTTTTCGGTCACCGTGTAGTTCAGTTGAGCTCCACTCAATGTCCTACTGGCGTAGTAGATTGGGTGCATTATCTTACCTTTGTGCTGACCTAACACGGCTCCCACTGCGTAGTTACTGGAATCGCACATGAGTTCAAACGGTTGCTCCCAGTCAGGGGCAACAATTATCGGGGCCGTGACTAGCCGCTTTTCAGCTCCTCAAAAGCCACCCTGCAATCATTAGAAAACACAAAGGGGTTATCTTTTTCAAGCAACTTACAGAGAGGGTTGGCTATTTTGGAGAAATCTTTGATGAATCGCTGGTAGAACCCGGCGTGCCCAAGGAAGCTACGTATAACTTTCACTGATATGGGTGGTGAAGCTTTTCAATCACATCTACTTTGGCGCGATCCACCTCAATTCCTTTGCTCGACACCAAGTGCCCTATGACGATCCCTTCTTGTACCATGAAATGGCACTTCTCCCAATTAAGCACAAGATTCGTCTCAATGCACCTCTTTAGTACACGGGTCAGATTTGCTAGGCACTCATCAAATGGATTTCCCTTTACTGAGAAATCATCCATGAATACCTCCATGATATCTTCGACCATGTCAGTGAATATGGCCATCATGCACCTTTGAAATGTGGCAGGTGCATTGTAGAGGCCGATTGGCATCCTTCTGAAGGAAAATATCCTCCCATAGGGACATGTGAAGGAGGTCTTTTCCCTGTCTTCTGGGGCAATGGAAATTTGGTTGTACCCCGAGTACCCATCCAGGAAACAAAAGTGAGATCTCCCTGCCAGCCTGTGGAGCATTTGATCGATGAAGGGAAGTGGGAAGTGGTCTTTCCGGGTGGCAAGAATTAGCTTTCTGTAATCCATGCAAATTATCCATCCAGTGACGGTTCTTGTCGATATCAGCTCATTATTATCATTCTTCACAACTGTCATGCCACCCTTTTTCGGAACACATTGCACTAGGCTAACCGAGTTGCTGTCAGAGATGGGGAAAATGATTCCCGCATCTAACCACTTGATAATTTCTTTCTTCACCACTTCCTTCATGTTTGGGTTCAGCAGCCTTTGGTGTTCCCTGGAAGGTTTGTGTCCATCTTCCAGGAGAATTTTGTGCATATAGTATGCCGGGATGATCCCTTTGATGTATGCCATGGTCCACCCAATGGCAGTCTTGCACTCAGTGAGTACCTGTAACAACTGATTTGCCTACACATCTAACAAAGTGATATGGGTTGGCAGTGGTTTCAACTCCAGTTTGGGTGGTTCTTCCACATATGGTTTGGCTGGCGGGCTCTTTCTTTTCTCTAAGTGTAATGGCTCAAACTCGAGAGACCTCGGCCAGACCCCTTTTCCTTCAAGTGCTAACACCCATTCTGCCAATTCTTCCCCATTTACCTCACCCACATTCATCAAACATGCAGCAAGGGGGTCCTCAATAATTAAGGACGCATCATATTCCTCCACTATCACATCCACATCATCAATGAGAGAACATTTGGCGAATTCACTTGGTCGCCTCCTGGAATTTTGCACATTGAATGTGATTTCTTCATTTTTTAGTCTCATCTTGAGCTCCCCAGTTTCACAATCAATGAGGGCTCTGCCTGTGGCCAAGAATGGACTTCCCAAAATTCATCCACTCTACAGTCCAGTATCACAAAATCGGTGGGGAACACAAACTTTCCCACTTGCACCAGTACATCGTCCAGAATGCCTGACGGTCTCTTTAATGTCCTCTCAGCCAGCTACAATAGCATAGAAGTTGGTATGGATCTACCAATCCCCAGTCTCTTGTAAATGGCCAGTGGAATGAGATTAATGCTGGCCCCCAAATCACACAGTGGTTTAGCAAAAGCAAAATTGCCAATGGTGCAGGGAATTGTAAAACTCCCTGGGTCAGACAACTTTTCTGCAATTGGTCGTGTCACTACTGCAAGTCTGAGTAAGAGTCACATTTTCCAAGTCTTGGAAATCGAATTTTCGGGACATAAAGTCCTTCATCATCTTCGCATAGCCAGGCATCTCCTTCAGAGCATCAATTAGAGGAATGTTTACCTGTATCTGTTTCAGCATATCCAAGAACTTTTTGTACTGTTCATCCTTTTGGTATTTGGCTAGCCTCTGAGGGAATGGAGCTGGAGGTCTCTTTTTCCCAGTGATTTGGGACTTTTCTTTCTCAACCACCACCTCAACTACCGGCTTCTGGGCTATCTCCACTTCTTTTTTATCCTCTCTCTGTGCACTGGATTCTCCTTCAGCAGGTTGCACTGTTACCTTGGTCAGGTTTGATGAATCATCAAGTTCAATCGGCACTAGTACCAGTTCTCGGCCTGTCTGCTTTCACGAGCTATCTCATGTTCCAGGTCTAAGTCCCTGCCATCAGCTACTTCGGCCCCTGGTCCTTAAGATTTACCTGAGTGTCTGCAGGAAAAGTCCCCAGAGGACAATTATTCAAAGACATTGATATCTGGCCCATCTGTACTTCAATATTTTTAATAGATGATTCGTGTGCATCTACTCTCTCATTGATTTTGGCAGTTGACCCAATCACCTATTGCATCATCGCTTCAAGTCTAGAAAACCCATCTTCTTGTCTCTCCCCATGTTGTTGCTGAGGAGGTGATACGCCTGTTTCTGATTTTGATTGTTAAACCCTTGTGGCCTTTGGTAAGGTGCCACATTACCATGAGGTCTCATGGAACCCATGTTTCCATTGTTATGATGTTGTTGAGGTGGTCTGTACGGTTGAGCTTGCTGACCCCAATTATGTCCACCCTGTCTTTGGCCTCCATAGTTTGACACGTAATTCATATTCTCCGGGTAGTGAGGATGATCGCAATCTTCATTCCACTGATTATCAATAGGTTGACTAATGCAAGATGCGCATAAACCCCATTGGTAGTATCCACAATATGAACTTGCTGCTTTTGCCTCGACTTATGTACCTTCTTCGTAAGTATGCTCATTTGTGTCATCAAAGTAGCCATATTTTCAGCAATAGAGTTGGACGGATCTAATGGCACTGAGTGAACCATCCTGAATTTTGTGCCATTTTATCAAGTAGAACTTGGCTCTCTCTCCAAGTTTTTCTCAGGAATGCTCCACCAGCTAAAGCATCAACATTAACTTTCACACCATCAGCCAAACCCATATAAAATCGCTGCCCCAACATCTGTTTTGGAATACCATGGTGAGGACAAACTACCAGCATCTCTTTAAACCGTTCCCATGTCTCTTGCAGTGTCTCCATAGGTTTCTGCCTGAAGCTTAAGATCTCATCAATTTGTTGCGTTGTCTTGTTCGGTGGATTGAATTTATTAAAGAACTGCTCTACCAACTCCTCCCATGTAGTGATAGAATTGATAGGGAGCGAGTTGAGCCAAGTCTAGGCTACTCCTGTCACTGAGAACAGAAACGACAACAGTCGTATTGCCTCCGGAGTGACGTTTGGTTGCCTCTGAGTATTGCAGATTGACATGAAGTTCTTCAAATGCTGCTAGGGATCCTCAATGTATGACCCCGAAAATAGCCCCTTATTTTGCAACAAGTGCAGCATATTATTTGTGATTTGGAACGACTCAGCTTCTATCTGAGGGACCATGATCGCGGTGGCCAAATTCTCCGTTGTGGGTTGTGCCCAGTCATATAAAGGCACCTCAGGTGCAATGGCACCGCAGGAGCCGCAATCTGTCCGGCTGGGTCGACCACATCTTCCCCATTATTATTGTTGTTCCCGTCATTCAGATCTTCCATGTCTGTTTCAATGTGCTCAATGAGTGGTTGTTGCTTGCTTTTACGGTTGGCCCTGTTCAAGGCCTTGAAAACTTTTTCGGGGTCTGGTAAGGCGTCAAATACTTCACCAGTTCTCGATGAGTTTCTAGGCATGCACCTGTACAACCGATTCAACAAACGTTAGAAAGTCAATATATGAATGAAATCAAAGAAAATTGACTACACTTAAGAGTTTTGTATTTTCCTCCAACTACAATTGATAATACCGTTAATTCCCCGACAACAGCGCCAAAATTTGATCACGCTCAACTATGTCTAATAAAAGACTAAGCAGGCGTTGCAACTGTAACCTGAGTATTTAGCCCAGAGTCGAATCCCACAGGGAACTAACGTGTCAAATGTTGTTGTTAGACTACTATATTCTCAATAATCAATTTCACCAAAGGTTATGAACATCACTTTTTGGTATTTTTTTACTGCTACCGCTGAAGAAATTAAACAAACTAAAAGACAACTAATGTTTAGATGTAAACAAATGTGATAAAGGTCTAAGGTTATGGTTTCCCCCGTTGATGAAATCCCTTCTTGTATATTTCCTATAGTTTTGGTTTAGTTATCTCTATCAATCATGAACACTCAGGCTATCATAAATCTCTCTCAAGTAATTATGATAATCTACTAGACGCACCCTCTCAAGTTACGCTAGCTAAATTGCATTACAGTTCACTTTAGATTGCACCCAAGGTATCGTTATCTCTAATTCAACCTTTAAACCATCGGTTATGGATCTCTCCTATACTCCGGGAGTGATGTTGTTCAACAATTACCTAAATATGCGTTCTCTCTCGAGTAGATACACACTAAATAGGAACAGCTTATTGAGGGTCGTTCAATCAACTACAACAAGAACGCAGTTGAACAAATAGAGATTGAAAACCAAGCAAAACTATATTTAAGATAACAATAAGTTCATCATCAACGGGTTCCACCAAAACCTTAGATTAAAGAAGTTAGCTACTCATGCTCAAAAACACGAAAAACTCAAAAGAAATCATAATTCTAAAAATAAAGGTAAAAGAAAGAGAATAGAAAAACTCTAATTATTGCTTGTCTTCTCACACTTGTTCCTGCCTCCTACTTGAGTCTAAAAACAAGGGTGGTTGTCTCTTGGGCGAGTCTATAATGTTTAAATAGGTTTAGGCTAATTATTCCCGTATTTTGCACTTTGGTCCTCCAGTTTTTCTGACTTTTCAGTGATCACCTGCGGTCGTGGCAGAAATGCGGCGCGACCGCGGTGAAAGACCACCATTCTGATTCTCGCTGCTTTTCCCACCGCGCTCCAGCCGCGGTCGACCGCCGTCGCGGTGGGCTCCTCCCCAGTAATTTCGCCTTTTTTTTCTTGTTCTTTTCTCACGGGTTCTTCTCGATTGGCCTGAAACTCACTTAATTGACTCCAAAACGCTCCAAAGTATCTCCCATCATAGATTATATCCTGCAAAGCATAAAAACACTAATCAGAGCATTTAGTTATCATTATTTGCACTTAAAACACATTAAAGTATGGTTCATTAAGGAGGAAAATATAGTCTAATTTACCTACTATCATAGAGCATTAATGGATCAATGGGATTTGATACCACAACCTTGAGAGTGATCATGAGTTTCTCTTTCCATCCAAATTATTACTATATTTACTCCTAGTACTTTTGATTTTCTTAGCCAATTCAATTAGTTTTAAAAATATGGAAAAGCACCATAAATGTCCCTAAGGTATTAAAAATGCTCAATTTTACCCTCCTTTCATCTATTAGGCCATAAATGCCCTTAACGTTACTTTTTGTCTTAAAAATGCCCTTCACACTAACTATTGACTTATTGACCATGTGAGGTTTTGTAAAAATAGACCTGCCACTATTATATTGGGTCATATTTAAGGTTAATTTTTCTTAGACCCGTCTCTGCCCTAAATATTTAACCCGCCCCATAAGGCATTTATCTTCTTCTCAACAGCTCCATTGTCCAACTATTTCTCCTCCAAATCAACTCATCGTTTGTATCTCTTTGTTTTTCTTCCAACTCTTTCTCATCAAACTCATCAACCTCTTTTATGACAATCGACATATTTAGAACAAATCCTTTTATTCTTTTGCTTAGTTCCTCCCTAGAGCCCTAAAAGTTGATTAGTTATAGACTTAGTATATCAGGCATGTGTAACGACCCGGTCGGTCGTTACGTAGAATCTGCATTATATTTATTGTTACTGCCTTGTCATAGGTTTGTTATACTAGTTATGATGTGTTAGAGTCAGTTGGCTCGGGTTCAGAATGGTTATAGTGAGAATTGAGTCATTTAGTCTCTAAAAAATAGCTTTATAGTTGGAAAAGTCAACTGAGAGTTGACTTATTGGTAAACGACTTCAGAATGCGGATTTTATGGTTCGGATAGCTTTGTTAGGTGATTTGGGACTTAGGAGTGTGTTCAAAATATTTTTGTGATGTCCGGTGTAGAATTATGCTTGAATTGGCGAAAGTTAGTTTTTGGCGATTTCCGGTCGGCAGTGGAAAATTGGCTATCGAAGTCGGAATGGAATTCCAACAGTTAGAACAGGTTCGTAATGTCATTTTGGATATGTATGCAAAAATTGCAGGTCAATCGGAGGTGTTTTGGATAGTTTCGGCATCGTTGGTGGAATTTAGAAATTTCAAAGTTCATAGGCTTGAATTTGATGTGATTTTGGTGTTTTGATATCGTTTTTGGTGTTTCGAAGGCTCGACTAAGTTCGAATAATGTTATGGGATATATTGGTAGGTTTGGTTGAGGTCCCGAGGGCCTCGGGGTTGATTTCGGATGGTTAACGGGCAACTTCGAGCCTTAGAGAATTGCTGGTTTTTCTGGTGTTTATGCAGAAGGATTTTACCCTATGCGTTCGCGGAAGGGGTCTCGCGTTCGCATAGGGGAAGTTGGGAGCTGGGGAATTTCTTTTGTGCGTTCGCAGTTAAGGGGTGCGAACGCGTAGTCTTGAGCTGGTTGTTCATCGCGAACGCAGGGGAGAAGGTGCGTTCGCGTAGGGTTAAAGCCATCTGAGGGACCCCAGGCCATTTGGTCTATGCGTTCGCAGGTCTGGGGTGCGTTCGCGAAGGTCCAGGCAGGTTGGTTTGTGCGATCGCGTGCATTTAGTCGCATTCGGGAAGAGGAAAATGAGGTTGTTGGATTTTTGTTCTATGCGAACGCGGTTGTTTTGATGCGCTCGCAATGTGTAATACCTGGGCAGTATATATTTAACCCATTCGTGACCTTTGCCCACTTTTCCACCATTTTTGAACGGGAATAGAGCTTTTGGAGCGATTTTGAAGAGGGAAAACGATTTTTCTTCATTGAGGTAAGGATTTTGGACCCCATAACTCGATTATATGTGTTAAGGACTAAATTAACAGTGTTTAATTGGGGAAAATCAGTAGAAAAAGGTGAAACTAGGGCTTGTGATTATGAGACCTTTTAGGGATGATTTGAGGGGTTAAACGGACTCCGATTTCATAGTTCTTTATATGTACGGACTTGTGAGATGATGAGGATCGTTCTGGTATAAAGTTTGTCGAGTTCCGAGACACAGGCCCCGGGGTCGGGTTTTGGCTAATTTCGGATTTTGTGCCAGAAATTGATATCTTTCAATTGGAATTCATTCCCTTGGCATAATTTGATGTGAAAATCTGAACTTGATAGATTTGGAGCACTCAGAAGTTGATTCGAGAGTCAAGCGTGTTGCGGAATAGCTTTTCGGGCTAGTTTGAGGTAAGTAATGTCTTTAAATCCTGTCCTGAGAGTATGAAACCCCGGATTTTATATCCTTTCACGGATTTGGAGTGACGCACACACTGGATGACGAGTGTGGGGCGTGCACGAATTGGAAATTTGGAAATATGTTCCCTTTTAGGAAACTATTGAGTTACGAAACTACTTTTAAAGCATATGTTTTATAGCATTACTACGTTTTGATATATTCGGGTTGTAAGCTGTCACGACCCAAAACCAGTCTAGGTCGTGATGGCGCCTAACGGCGAGATTAGGCAAGCCAACGAACAACAATAATAATGAAAGTGCGGAATACCATAACAACGTGGGGTAGGGCCGTAGAAAACAAGCTGAACCACAGCTAGGCCCAGTATATATGCAACCCCCGATAACTACAACAAGTGTGTGCCAGGACTAGTGTCACAGTGTCAACGGGCGGCTACATAGATACAACAGTAGAAATACATATACAAAATATACAAGCCGCAGTCTGGAACAAAAGACTGAGCAAAAATGAAACTGGAAGGCTCCAGAGGTGCTGTCAGGAGAACGCCAAGAAGACAGCTCACCGTGTGGAGCGACGCTGCGGTCAGTATCTTTCAACAAACGGACGACCAGACGAACCAGCCTCAGTACCTGCACAGTCAAGTGCAGAAAGAGAAAGAAAGTGCAGCATGATACATATAAACAAATATGTACCCAGTGAGTATCCCGTCTANACAGTAAATCATGTGAGAAAATACATCAAGTATACGAACATGTAAGCAACAACAATAACTGATCTCAAACATGATCTTTCTTGGTAAGCTATTCATAGTTATATTACTTGTTCTCTTTCTCATTATCCGAAATGACCTATCTTTATTCTTAATTGTTCACTTTCCAGTACTCTGTATTGTTTCTCAACTCACCCACGTACGATCCCAACTCAATGCAAATACGGATGAATGCAATGCGTATATATATATATATATATATATATATATATAACCGACACGGACAAGACTATCGGCCGAAGTCATGAGGGTGGGTCGTAAGGACTGACTCGGTCATAAAGCTCCACACGTTTGTGAATCATACATGCGACCCGTGCGCTGACTCGATAGTGATAAGCTCCCCACGATCGCGAATCATACCTGCGACTCGTGTGCTGACTCGATAATGATAAGCTCCCCACGATCGCGAATCATACCTGCGACTCGTGTGCTGACTATGCAAAGTAAAACTCTCCCCGATCACGAATCATGCCTGTGACTCGGGGGCCGATGAAAATAGTAGTAAATTTCTCCCTGATCACGAATCAAACCTGTGACTCAGGGGCTAGTAAAATATAAGTGTAATTTCTCCCTGATCACGAATCAAACCTGTGACTCAGGGGCTGGTAAAAATATAAGTGAAATTCCTCCCTGATCACGAATCAAACCTGTGACTCAGGGGCAATGAAAATATAAGTTCTCCCCGATCACGAATCAAACCTGTGACTCGGGGGCCATGAATGCATGAATGCGTGTATGCGACTGCATGAATGCATATATATATGTGTATATGTAGACACCGTGGTACCGACTCGCCCACACTCAACGGGATCGGATACTCACACCTTACTTGATAGCCAAAGCTAGGATTTTCATCATATAATCCTCTTTGCTCATAATATTACCACGATTGAACAATTCAAGTACGAGAAGGAATTTTTAACCACCTTCATGTAGCTCAACAGCTCATTATCAAAACTTATTGCATTATTCAAGTATAAGAAGGAATTTTAACCACCTTCGTTTAGCTCAACGACTCATCATCTCATTTAATCTTAGCTCTTTATCAATTATATCAGGAGTAACACAATTACTCAATTGATGGAGTTCATAATTCTTATCTGAATATTATGTACGTTAAATTCGCAGCTATCATAGCTCAANNNTCGATATACAATATAGATGCCACGTACGGACTCTCGTCATGTGGTACGTACGTATCCCCCTCAACGAGCACAATTAGCAATCAAGAGCCTAGGGGACATTTCCCCCTTACAAAGTTTGGAAAGGAGACTCACCTGGACAAGTGCTCCTCCGGCCAACGGACCAATCAACACGACGCACGAATCCTCCGAATCACCCTCGATGGCTCGCAACTAGCCAAAAGCACATAATTATATCAATTTAGGAAGATTCGAGGAGGATTTATCAAATATTTCCTTAAAAACGTATTCTTGACGTACTTTGGAAATTCAACTCCGAGCCTCGGCGTCCGGAAAATTATAATTCTTGAAGAAACGCGCTATACGTCGCCTAAGGATCAAGATTAACTCAATTAATCATCCCTCAATGGCCCAAAAATCAGAATTCATATTAACATCAAACCCCTCTTTCTTCCCCCAACAATTTCTTATGAATTTCCATGAATTAGGAAGAGGAAATTCTCAAAGAACGGAAGAATTGACATGCGGAGGGTTAAGGAATCACTTACCTGAGTTCCTAGGCCAAAATACCCGTCCTGGAGGTCTTGGGGTCGTCAACAATGGAGGAAATGTGATTTTGGGAATGAAATCACGACTTGGGCCTTTTATTTGGACTGCCCAGCAGTTTCCGCACCTGCGACTTTTGGATCGCAGGTACGGACTCGCACCTGCGAAAATTGGGTCGCGCCTGCGGAAAATAGCCAGGGAACTGGGAGATTTTTTGCTCCTGCGGACAATTGTCCGCGCCTGCGGAGAATAGGCCGCTCCTGCGATGGCCTGTGCCCCTGGGGAAGGTCGCGCCTGCTGGCCTTTGTCCGCTCCTGCGGAGCCGCGCCTGCGGAGAGAAGGCCGCCCCTGCGGAAGGAGCCGCACCCGCGAGGGGAATTCCGCTGGTGCGAACCTCGCGCCTGCGGCTCATGGACACCAGTAATTTCCCACCAGCAGTTCAATTGCTGGTTTTTGACCCCGATCGGGGTCCGGGAGACCCCTAGGCCCACCCGAGCCGTCGGCAAATTATACCAACAAGTCCCAAATCGTATGACGGACTTGCTCGAGCTCCCAGAACACTAAAAACATCATTCAAACCAAGAATCACTCTCCAAAACCCCTTAGATCAAACTTAGGATTTCAAGAAAAATTTCAATGGCTCATCAATACGCCGAACGGGTCTATACTGCTCGGAATGACCCCAAATTTTGCGGACCAGTCATAAATGACTATACGGAACTATTGCCAGTTCCGGAATTCCATTCGGACCATGATATCACGAGGTCCAATTCTAGGCTGAATTCCAAATCACATGAAATCCTGAATTCCAAATTCAGGTGCCGAAATACTCCCGGGTCATCAGAAACCCGAGGCGAACACACTCCCAAGTCCGAAATCATCATTTGGAGCTGCTGGAGCTGTCAGAACTCGATTCCGAGGTCATTTGCTCAAAATGCTGCTCGGAACCAAAATCAGCCAAATAGGCTAGCCTTCAGGAACCAAGTGTTCCTGATCTAGCCAAATCACTTCCGGATCTCGAACTACCTGCCCACACAAGTCATAAGGCACGAGTAGTCGCTACGGAAAGAGTCATTCACGGGAACGGAGTCCCAACACACAAAACGACCGGCTGGGTCGTTACATAAGCCATGTTAGGGGCCTAGTGCCGATATGTTTTAATCCCTTGGGGGCTATTATACTGATATTCCCCACTTATTATATTATGATTTTACACTCAATCTTTCTTGAGAAATTGTTTTGACACTCTGAGTTACTGATATCGTTTCTTGAAATGAAATATTGTTTTGGGTCGACAACCCTGTTTATTTATGGCCCGAGTGGCATGTTGAGAGTGTCTGACTGAGTGAGGCCGAGGGCCAATATTGTGAGGATATTTATGATATGAGAGAGGCCGAGTGTCTGAGAGTGATTTATGCCATGATTTGACTTATTTATAGCGTTTGGGCTGTAGGAGCCCCTCCGGAGTCTGTACACACTCCCAGTGAGCGCAGGTACCTACTGAGTGCCAGTGTCGAGTGCTGAGTGCCGAGTGATGAGTGATTGGGAGGAATGAGTGACAATGAGGTTGCCCGAGGGGCTGATGCTGAGTGACTGTTACTGAGTGATGGTGAGGTGCTGAGGGAATATTTCTGAGTGATGATTATGCCCGAGGGGCATTTTTGTGATGGTATTTTACTGAGTTTTGATTATGATTCGTTTCATCTTTCAAACTGATATTTTTGGGAGTTTTATTGAGAAACATTTGAAATTATACTTGTTTCAAGGATTTTTACGGAAACTGATTTTCGAACTTATGTACACTTTATTGAGACTTGGTAATTTAATATTTTGTGGATTGGTGTATTTGTTGTTGTGTGTTTCTTATTCTTCAGACTGTGATTTATTTTCATTACTACTGATTTGGCGTACTCATCATTACTCCCTACACCCATGTGTGCAGATCCAGGTACTAGTTCTGAGCAGTAGCATTCCGAGTTCGTTATCGTCAGCTTTCGGGATTTCGATGTCCAGTGTCCGCAGCTTCTCTATTGCCCTTCTTTTATTAGTATTAGTATTTTATTCCTAGACATTGTTTATGACATTAGCATAGTTAGTTTTTATTCTTAGATGCTCGTGATCGGTTGACTCCAGTCCTGGGGGATTTGTTTAGACTGTTAGTTTTTATTATGCTTGCTTAAAGACTTAGAGGAATTTTTATTATACTCAGTTTGCTGGTTATTAATGATTTTTGAGGAATTATATTAAAACAAATGTGTAGTTATGCGATGGTTGGCTAGCCTAATTCCACAATAAGCGTCATCACAACCTGTTAGGATTTGGGGTCGTGACAGCATGACTAAATTCTTGTTATATATAATGCTTACAAATTAACGGATTAATCAAGCTTTCAAATACATTAACTTAGTTCCTGAATAATAAGCAAATATATTAACAAACAAAAATTCATCCTTTGATAGAACACCACACAAAGCTACACAAAAAAGAAAAAAAGAAAAAAAGGAAACTTGAAGCCGAGAACTGATACTTGGAGCGGACCCAAGAAAAAAAATTCTCAAAACTACAAGTTTTGTATACTTTAATTACTATACAAAACTTATTATTATACCCTCATAAAATATATTTGGATAATATATGTAAATGGGTTTAGAAAGTGAAGTCACACTTGACAAATAATCAACTATACTGAAGATAAAGATGGACTTTGAATCAAGAATTCGAAAAATCGGCTATAGAGAACATGAAAAATTTTCGACATGTCCTTTAGTGACTTTGCTTTGTTTTTCTTTGTAGTCTACGAGTCATATATGGTGCCACCCGTGAAGCTTTAAATTAACCAAGAAAAACTAGCAGGACACTAAAAATTCTAATTTTGGTATTCAAATATATTGACAAGTTCGGAAACTATGAAAAATCTGGCGAAATTTGTGAGAAAATCCTCAATGAATCAATCTCCCTGCAAGGTATTTGTAAAATTATATCAAAGGATAATGTCTTTCTTCTTGGCCTTGCCTGCGCATGGATTGTGGACAATCATGCGAAATCTATATCTATATTATATATTATATTAAAAGGAGAATAGTGTAGTATGTGGTTAAGTCAAGTAGCGCGCTAAAAAGAAGCCACTTGGCAATTTTAAGACAACACTAAAAATTTGAATTATAAATGAAAACATATTTAATGAAGTAGTTTAATAAATCTTATACAAATCTAATTTATATATCTACATTAAATTTATATTTATATGTATAATTGTAGCTATATATATATTGATCCACCCATATATTTTCTTTCTATATTAGCTAGAAATATGGAGGTACAAAATTAACTCAAAATTATAATAGAAAAAAATTAAAAAAATAGAAAGACGTAGATTGAGATAATCTGTGACTATTTATACTTTGGAGTAAGTTAAAATACAATTAAAATTTACTTAAGATATTAAAGATTTATTAAATATAAAAATTAAATAAATTCAAACGGTAAAATAAGATCTTACATAAAGTATATAAATTATTTATAAGGTAAGAAAAAACTTAAATAATTAGTAAAAAATATTTTAATAACAAGAATAATATGTCATAATAATATTGATAAATTGGATAAACGAATATTTTATACGTAAATATTACTACAACATTCAGATATAATGGGTTCAAACAATTAAGAAAATATATTTTTGTGGTTAATATTTGAATTGAGTGCAGTTAGTTTATGTTTGAAAGCATAACATAATATTTTGATAATTTAGTCAAATTTAGATAATAGAATAATAAACTTGTTTGAATTTGAGAAAGTTTTAAATTTTTATCTATATTATATTAGAAAGAGTGTGGTAGAAATAGATATTAAATTCAAACAAGCTAATAAAAATTCACATGACAATGTAATAATATTAAGTATTAAATAATATAATATCAACAATAAAAAAATAAATAGAGAATTGTTTTTAAATTTTTTATCATAGAAAAAAGGGTAAAACTTATTTAAATTTGAGATGAGAATTTTTTTATATTATGATAAGAAAAATCATAATATGAATAGGTCCACGTAACTCAAGTCTAATAGATAAAATCAAAAACTAAAAATATTGAATAATAGAAATAAATTAGAGATAATGTGAGGATATTTGTGAATCATAAGTTTAGAAAATAAAATAAATTACATATACAAAATTAAAATTACAAAGGGAAAGACTAATTGAATTTGAAATTAGAAAGTTGTTAAAATTAAATATACAATACTTAAAAAATTAACAAAATTATGTTAAATTATTAAAAATTTACTATTAGAAATGAAAGGGAAAGGCTAATTGAATTTGAAATTAGAAAGTTGTTAAAACTATGATTAGAATTCTCAAACTATGAATACTATGACGAAATTGAAGTCTTATTTATGAAAAAATTAACTAAAATACAAAATAAATTTCTAAAATAGGTAATTACACCAATGAACATTAACAAATTAAATTTGTATTAAAGCTAAAAAGAAAGAAAATTTACAGAAATGAGCTGATAGTGAAAATGTTACTATAAGTTTTTGAAAACATAGCATAATTTTTTAAAATTCCGTTCCAATTTAAAAAAATAGAATGATAAGAATTATTTGAATTTGAGATGAGATTTTTTTTTATAATTTTTTTATTTTGGAAAATATTACGTAAACAAATAAAATAATAGTAAACATATTATTACATACATATAATATGTTCAAACAATTAAGAAATTAATTTTCTAATATTAAAATAAATTTTTAAGAATATAAAATAACGTTATAATATAGGTAATTTTATTAACAAAAAATAAAAATTAAATTTATATCTTAAAGCTAAAAAGAAGGAAATTTAAATGCATCTAAATCATAAATAATTATACGAGAACTTAATACATTTGAAACATAATTGTCAAATAAATTATTTATTAATATTTTAGCCTACATCAATTTTACAATTTAAAATAAAATATGATATTGTTTTGGTTATAGGTAAAAAGATTAATGTAATAACTAATTAAAATTTATAGTAGGGAAGAGAAAGTATAAAAATAGAGATATTATGAAGATACTTATACATTAAATTAATTTTAAAATAAGTAAATTTAAAAATTATATTATATTTAATAATATTACAATAAATTTAATTGATTATAAATTTTCGAATATGAGGATACAAGCATAAAGATATACCAAATTTCAAGAATAAAATATTTCTATTTATTAAAGACTATTAGAAGAATAATAAGCAAGACATTAATTTAATTTAAGCTAATAAAATATTATATGATAGTACAACAATATTAAATAATAAATAATACAATAACTATAAGAAAAAAACAAAAGAAAAAAGAATTTGTGTGCAAATAATGTGATGAATAAGACATATTTAACTTTTAGATAAAATTAAAGTGATAGTAATAAGTTTGTTAAAATAATATGATCTATTGTGATCAAACAAGACAGATCACAACATGATATATATGTTTAGTATTCTTTAATATTGACAGCGAAACGAAATGCAAGACTAAAATCAAGGGGTTAGGTTGCTACAAAAAAAAGGTTATGCACTACGAGATGTGAACAATAATTTCATATCCTACTTCATAATTAATATCTAATGTTATATAATTTTTATCTGAGAGGTTTATATTTTAAGGTATTTACACATAATTTAAACAACTTATATCACAATTTAACATGATTTATGTCTGCGCATCGCGCGAATACTAATACTAGTTTATGTTAATAATCAACCAGAGAAATGAAGATTTCTATCTTAGAAATCTGGGTTAAATATATGGGACGGATCTAATAAAATTATCCTTAAATACTAACCAATAGAATAGTGCCACATGTATTTTAAAAATGTCACTTGGTCAAAAAGTCAGCAGTTAGTTTAAAGGGTATTTCTAAGACAAAAACTAACGTTAAGGACATTTATGGTCCAATAGGTGGAAGGAGGACAAAATTAAGGATAATCTATGTGGTCTACTCATTAAAAATACCACTTAACTTCATATATTTTTAAAATATTTATTTTAGATTCTATACTTATTTTATAAAACTTTATTTACTTCTTAAATCTTTAATATCATTATATGCCATTAATCATATCCACCTTTTAAGGGATTATATTATCTCCCCCAGATTCTTTTAGGATATCTTCAAGCAACACTTAATTGGGATAATATTATATCTTTTTCAAAATTGTAGTAAGCAATGTATACCCATCTATTCCTTCTTATTTATTCCATCACACAATCACTTCTTTCAAGTTTTTCCTCTCAAGCAAATAGCAAGCAAAAAGTTAAGAAAAGGATGAAGAGAAAATTGGCTTTCTATAGCACTGAAAAATACTTGGAAAGGACGATAAAGTTTCTACTCCTATTGAAATTCAATCGGAAGAAGTGAAATTATTGGATGAAACTCAACAGGCAATCTATGAATCGACTTTCAAAAGGGAAGATAATGCTAGATTTGCGAAATTACGATCTCAAAATTCTAAAATCCAAAAAGGATGATGACATAAAAGTTAGTAGGAAAAAATACGACATGGTAAAAATAGGGTTCCGGGTCTAAAAAGACGAAATGTTGGTGACAACAATGGCGGAAAGAAGCTTTCAGTATTGTTAGAAACCAAGCATATCGCAATATTTTAAATTGGAGTACAATATTCAAATCAAGCATCCCACAATATTCTAATAAAGAATACAATATTCAAATCAAGCATACTACAATTTTTTTAATTGGTATATAGTATTCAATTCAAACATATCACAATATTCTAATTTGAAATATAGTATTCAAACCAAAATAAAATATTAAAACAAACACACTTTAATAGTATATCACATCAATAGTTTATTCTATTTTATGATTAAATATCGGTATATTGTTAGAAATTATTTGGAATACTACTACTCTTCAATAGTATATTCTAGTAATGTTGATGTAATATTAGATTTTAATTAAATACTTTACTAGAATATTCTAGTATTATATTTTGAATATTACTAAATACATTAGAATACTTGTGAGTCGTAAATCAAAAACTAAGTTGAATATGTGAGTAAAATAACAATATAATATAAATTGAATATCATTGTGTAGTTATTAAATATTATCATAAATGTAGTGAATACTCTAAGTTTTAAATTCAATAATATATAGAGTAAATGTTATCAATATAAAAAAAAGAATATGCCTCTTTATTTTAAGAATATTATTGTAAATGTATATTGAATATATAAACTAAATAATTTCTATGGTTTAAATTGAATAATGTTATTTATTATGGAACGCATATTTCATTTCCTTACTTTGAAGAGTTTGTATTGTAAAATGTAACGTATTTTCTAGGAATATGATAAACTTGAGTACTTGGCTTTGATAGGAGAGAGGTAAATAACAATATTCAATTCATTACCACCAGTTATGGCTATATTTAAGGGATATTATTATATATAATTGTGACGGTTGAATAAAGAAGGTATATAAAGTAATTATTTTAAGGATTTTTAACTGTAAGATATATGGTGTAAAGAGGCCATGTAGATAGGTATATGGTGTAACTTCCCCCAAAATTAAGTCATTTTCAATATCTTAGGACATTTTTGACCCTTTTTCCGTTTAAAATATACTTAACTTCGTTTTCAAAAGATTGGGTATGATAGACTCAACATGATCAAACACTTCTTAATTTGGACCTGTATAAAAGTTTAGTGCACTGAATTGCATCCTTTTAATTTAAAACGAATAATTTTATTTAGTACAACGTATTTTTATTACAAAAATAAAAGATGATATAATACTATTGGAATGCTTTCTCCATGGACGGATTTGATGCAGTACAAGTTATTAGTTCATAATAACGTAGTAATTTTGAGCCTGTATATGGTAGAAATCAGGGTTACCCAATTTCACTATTTGTCAAGCTAAGAATGGCACGTCGAGGAGCTAGGACGTCGAGTCCGAAATTGAAGCCTCTTTTCAGATCGATATCGACATCAATCGAGGCCATAAAGCAACAGACTCCGAGTAATATCGGCATAGCTTTACAACGTAAAGGGCGAGATATCCACGATTGGTCGAGGATCGTGGCGTGAATCTCAGAACGAATCAATCTATGGCGGTTAATCAGTTGTTAATACGATATCCTACTATAATTAGAAGTGTACCTTAATTAGTACTCCTCTATTATATAAAGAGGAATTTCATTCAATTGTAATCATCATTGCTCACTGAAAAAAGTATATACAATCATTTCTTTCGTGCTCGCTACTTTACTTACTGTTCATCAGAGTTGCTTTATTCTTCGTTGTTCATACTATATCACCTCGAGGTTACTTTGGTTCGAGGTCGAGGCTTAGCTTATATACTGGTTTGATTTATTTAACAGTCTAATTTACCCATTCATTTTCTTGCTTATCAATTGGCATTGGACGAAATAACATATCCTTAAAACCACAATACAAATTTAATTGTTATCCAAATTTTAGGGTAAACAGTTTGGCGCCCACTGTGGGGCTAAGCCGCCCCTTCTTTCAAAAATCAAAAAACAATAATAGTGATTATTCAATACTGATTTCGATAGCACACACTATTTTACGCTTGTTCTTGTCAAGTATCTTTGCTTTCAGGTTAAAACATGTCAAACCCACAAAATGCACCCACACGTGGTGACAATGGCCTCGGATTTCACGGGGAGAACGACAATGTAATTGCACCAGGGGTCGAAGTGCCACAAGCTGATCTCGGGGAAGCACTGATTGCCAACCCAACCGACGTTAGTTCACATGTTTCTTTAAATTAAACCTGGGTGAGACCTCGAAGGAAGTGTACGTCGAGAAGGCCGATCTGGTGGCCAAGGTGCGCAGGGCAGAGGAGATGGAGGAGTCAGTCTCCAGGTAATATTCGAAATGTTGTAGGATCAGCAAGCCGCTATTACACAGCTACAGAATCAACATAGAACTCCAAACGGGGTCAAACAAGAAGTCACCCGTCGTTCCGAGCCAGTACCAAAGAGGTCGAATAATAATGACTCGGGGATCGATCCTACCATAATGAAAATGCTCGAGGATCTCACCAAAAGAATCGAGTCTGGAGAAAAGAAAATCGAAGCTAATGATAAGAAAGTGGAGACATACAACTCTCGAGTTGATCATATACCTGGGGCATCGCCAATTTTGAAAGGGATGGATTCGAAATATTTTGTACAGAAGCCGTTTTCCCAGAGTGTGGCTCCGAAGCCCATACCAAAGAAGTTTCGTATGCCGGATATACCTAAATACAATGGGACCACCGATCCTAACGAGCATGTCACCTCCTATACATGCGCCATCAAAGGTAACGATTTGGAAGACGATGAGATCGAATCCGTTTTATTGAAGAAGTTCGAAGAGAAATTATCGAAGGGGCAGTGATTTGGTACCACAATCTACCGCCAAATTCCATTGACTCATTTGCCATGTTAGTAGGCTCTTTTGTAAAAGCGCATGCCGGGGCCATAAAGATTGCGATAAGGAAATCAGACCTTTTCAAAGTAAGACATAGGGATAATGAAATGCTGAGGGAGTTCGTATCCCGATTTCAAATGGAACGCATAAAGTTGCCACCGGTGGTAGATGATTGAGCCGTTAAAGCTTTCACCCAGGGATTGAATGAACGAAGTTCAATAGCATCACGTGAACTGAAGAAAAATTTGATCGAATATCCGGCGGTAACTTGGGCCGATGTACAAAATCGGTACCAATCGAAGATCAGGGCCGAGGATTACCAATTAGGAGCCCCTTCCGGTTCAGTGCATCCAAATAGTCCATCAGCTAAAAATCATAGGGACATCGACATGGAGCCATGGTCAAACAAAGATTGATATCAACCATACATCGAAGATCGCAGGAATAGTGGCCTAAGATGAAATTTCGCCCGGAACGATCGAAGAAGTGATCGAGGACATAATTCTCGTGGACTAGTGAGAAAAAAGTTGTTTTGATAAGTATGCCGATCCTACAGAGGCACCTCGATTGTCAGAATATAATTTTAGTGTCGATGCATCAGGCATTGTATCGGCAATCAGAAGAATCAAAGATACTAGATGACCCAGGCCCATACAGACCGATCCTTCCCAAAGAAACCCCAATTTGATGAGTAAATATCATGGCACTCATGGTCACAGGACCGAGGATTGCAGGCAGTTAAGAGAGGAGGTAGCCCATTTATTCAACGAGAGCCACCTTCGAGAGTTTCTAAGTGATCGAGCCAAGAATCATTTCAGAGAAAGGGACGCCAACAAGAAAAATGAACAGGAGTAGCCGCAACAAGTAATTCATATGATCGTCGGCGGGGTCGATATTCCACAGGGGCCCGTGTTCAAACGCATTAAGGTATCAATTACTTAGGGAAAAATAGACCTGAGATTATGTGCCAGAAGGCATTGAATCATTCAACGACGAGGAAGCAGAAGGAATTTCTCAACCTCACAACGACGCTATGGTAATTTCTATCTTATTAAATAAAGTTCAAGTTAAGCTTGTTTTAGTTGATCCAGGAAGCTCGAAAAATATCATCCGATCAAGGATCGTGGAGAAGCTCGGCCTACAAGATCAAAACGTGCCCGCAGCTCGGGTTTTGAACGGTTTCAATATGGCTAGTGAAACAACTAAAAGAGAGATCATCCTACCGGTGAACGAGGCTGGAACTATCCAAGATACCAAGTTCCCCGTAATCGAGGGCGACATGAGGTACAACGCCCTACTCGGGAGGCCTTGGATTCACAACATGACGGCAATCCCTTCTACTCTCCACCAGATGATGAAATCCTTGACACCGGACGAGGTAAAAACAGTGTACAGGGAGCAACATGCTGAAAAAGAAATGTTCACGGTCAATGAGGTAATACTATTATGGGCGATGTCAACATCGAAAGGATAGAACATCAAAGGGAAACAAGAAGCCAAATAGCAATCACAACCACCAGCCTCGACTGAATCAGGGAATCAGGAAATAGAGGGAGAAGAAGATGAAGATTTTTTGACCCCTCGAACCTTCGATGTTCCCGAAGAATTCTATGCCACCAAATCAACGGTCGAAGAGCTGGAACAGGTTATATTGATTGAGTACCTGCCCGAGCGAAAGGTATACCTAGGGACATGGTTAACCCCCGAACTCAGGAAAAAGCTTATTAAATTCCTTATCGATAATATAGATTGTTTTACTTGGTCCCACTTAGACATGACATGGATCCCACCAGAGATAAAAACACATCGATTGAGCATGGACCCAAAGTTCAGGCCAGTGAAGCAAAAGAGAAGGCCCCAATCCGAGGTGAAGCATGTATTCATAAAGGACGATGTAACTACACTTCTCAAGATAGGGTCCATTCGGGAGGTAAAATATCCTGAATGGTTAGCCAATGTAGTCGTAGTCTCTAAGAAAGGGAATAAACATAGGATGTGTGTAGATTATAAGGATTTGAAGAAGGCATGTCCCAAAGATTCTTTTCCATTGCCTAACATTGATCGCATGATAAGCGCCACTGCCGGCCACGAGATCCTTAGTTTTCTCGACGCTTATTCTGGGTACAATCAAATTCAAATAAACCCTGAAGACCAAGAAAAGACTTCATTTATCACCAAGTATGGAACATATTATTATAACGTAATCCCATTCGGGTTAGAAAACGCAGGTGCTACCTGTTGATACCCAATATTTCTCTCATATTTTTTGAAATATGTATACATACTTTCAAAATAGTGCATATGCATTACCACTTGATTTATAGACATATACAAGAATTTTTTTATAATTATCTATAATTTTAAAAGGTTTTAAATTAATTTATTCCTACATTTTATTATATAAATACTCATTAATTGCATAAAAAATTATTTTATGATGATTTTATCATCTAATTTCATCACTTACGCCCATATTAGGTTTTAAATATTTTTAATATATTTGTCATAAATACATTTGCATTTTAAAGGCTAAAATTGTACATTTGCAATAATAGCCTATATGTACTTATAATTACTTTAATTATGTCAAAATAATCTTTTTATACTTTCATAGTATTAAAAACCTATTTTTATTTGTTTTATGCACAAATAATATTTTTACTGTTTATTTATCATATTTTTACAAATTGTTTATTAATTGAATCGGGTATTTAAAATAACAACCTTTTTCTTAAACATTTTTTCGGACCAACCCCAACCCAATTACCTAAAATATACTAGCCCAGTCCGCCCCAGCACAAACCAAAACCCCTAACCCTATACCCAACCAGTACCAGTTTTATACCCGACCCAAACCCCTTCCTTCAATCCTGGACGTTGATATTTCAAGATCAACGACCCTGTTGAATCAAGATACTGAATGGTTTTGAAGAATGACAAATGTCATCACAGTTGAACCAGGTCCATCATGGAATACATAGACATGCAGAATGAATGGCACGAGAAGAGTTCACACACAGGAGATAAACACCATCTCTGAATTAAGGAGTTATCTCCTAAGCGAAAAGATTGCAAATTGATAGGCAGATGGACTTCGTATTCAAGTAGGGAAGAATCAAGATAGAGGAGGATCAAGGAAGTTGAGATCAACTCAAACTCTTCCACCAAGGAAAAGTTGCATCAGAATTCTACTTCAACTTCTCAACTACTGATCCTATATATTGTCAACGTGTTCCTGCTGAACAAGGCGCACAAACATAGAAGTGAAGCAAGAACTGAGAGCAAAAAAGCAATTTTGCAAGCAGTTCATGTGAAGAATCCCTGTGCGACTCAAAAGCTACTTGAACCAGCTCGAAGAACCAGTTCCATCTATTATCTTTATAGTCTAGTTGTTTGTAGTAGGTGATTACAAATTATATTTTTCAGCTTTATCTAGAAGCAGTTGTAATAGGTACACAGTATTCAAGTTAGAGTTAACTTGAAGTTTGTCGCAATTAGCTAGAGGCTAGTTTGCCACAAAGGGATTAGAGTTAGTCCTTAGGTTTACAAAAGAGTTTATTTTGTAAATGTTGTTTGGCTCATTGACATAGTGAAGAGTTTGGTAAAATCCTACTGGGAAGTAGGTCGTGGTTTTTTTTACCTTTTGAGCCAGGTGTTTTCCACATAAAATTGATATGTTCTTTTATTTATGAAATTATTATTCCGCAAATTGTAGAAGTTGGAACACCTACAAGAACCTGGTTCTTCTATAACGACAACACTCAAAAATTGGACACCACACAAATCACACCCACCCTCTTGTGTGGTATTGACGTATAAAACATCAGTTGGTATTAGAGCGGGTTATCCTTGAAGAGGTTAACACCTTAGTAAAAGATAAAAATGAGTGCACCACCTGGGAACTGGGAAGGACAAACAACTGCTAGGCCTCCACTCTTCAACGGGCAGTACTACTCCTAGTGGAAGAACATGATGAAGGATCACTTAATTGGGGAAGACTATGAACTATGGGACATAGTCACTGATGGTCCTTTGGCTACTATGAAAAATATCGTTGAAGGAGTAGACATGCCAAAGACAAGAGCTGATTGCACTGCTGAACACTTGAGAAAATGGAGAAGAAAGCTAAGGCCAAAAAGTGGTTAGTGTGTGGACTTGGTCCAGACGAGTATAATAGAATTCAAAGCTTCCCCACCACCAAAGAAATTTGGGATACCTTACAAGTAGCTCATGAAGGAACACCTCAAGTGAAAAGGTCAAGAGGTATACTACTATACTCCCAATATGAAAACTTCACTATGAAGGAAGGAGAGACAATCCAAGAGATGTATACAAGGTTCACAACACTGACCAATGAACTCAAGTCTCTTGGAAGGGTCATCCTTGAAGAGGACAGGGTTGAGAAGATCCTGACAAGGGTCTTGCCAATTTCTTGGGAAAGAAAGATCACAACTATCCAAGAATCCAAAATTATGGAAACCCTCAGGTTGGATGAGCTAATTGGAAACCTCACTGCCTACGAACTCAAAAGGCAGGCAATGAAAATGGATGCTCCTAAGAAGGAAAGAAGTCTAGCACTAAGAATCACTAAGGGAGCAGATCTGGAGGAAGATGATATGGCCATGATCACTAAGGAATTCAGAAACTACCTCATAAGAAAAAAGGACATCTCAAGAGGTGGAAACTACAACAAAGCAAAAGCTCCGGAAAAGCCAACCAACGAGGGATGCTACAAATGTGGAAAAACTGACACCACATCAAGAATTGTCCTCAGTGGGAAGTAGAATGGAAAAGGGAAAGATCTAAACGAATGAATAGGAAGAAGGAACTGGTCCATCCCAAGAAAACCACAACTAAAGCAATGGTTGCTGCTTGGGGAGAAAGCTCAGATGAAGAATCAGAAGATGGTGAGCAAGTAGAACAAACACTTATGGCAATTGGTGAATCAGATGAGGAATCATGTGAAGAACCAGAGGTAAGTATATCCCATCTCAAAAACAAGATTAAATTCCTATCCAAAGAAAAACTCTCTAAGTTGCTACTTGATTTCATTGATGATTATGAAGAAATAAATAAAGAAAAATAACAACTGTCTAAGGAGTGTGTAATGTTAAAAGCAAAGTGTAAGAACCTGGAAATCAGAGTAAGTGAATCTGAAAACAAAATTTGTTCTCACTCTTCCTGAGAACAAAATTTGCACCCACTGTGGTAAGACTGGTCACTACAAAATTGAATGCAATGCAAAAGAGCAGGCCAGTCTAAGGAATGAAAGTTTTGTTCGAATTGGTTACGAAATTGGGCCAGAAAAAGCTTATTCATTCTTTCTCTCATAGAAAAGGACCCAAACTAGTTTGGGTCCCTAAGACTAACCCTTGATTTCCTTTTGTAGGTTCAAGTGAGAGGATGCAGCCAAATATGGTACTTGGACAGAGGCTTCACAAAACATATGACAAGGAACAAGGAACAATTCCTTTCACTTGAAAACCTCAAAGGAGGAAATGTCTCCTTTGAAAATGGAAAGAAAGGTGAAATTATTGGGGTTGGTAAGGTAGGTAAGGATGGAACACGTTCAATTGAGAATGTGTACTTGATAGATGGCTTGAAATATAGCCTGACCAGTGTGTTACAACTTAGTGACAGAGGTAACCTGGTTGCATTCACTTCCACTAAATGTTTTGTGATTAATCTTCTTACTGACAAAATTGTCTTGCAGGGAAAAAGAGTGAATAACATCTATGTCATAGACCTGTCCAAACTATCAGAAAGTGAACTCACATGTTTAAGTGTGTTGGACAATGGTCCCCTCCTTTGGCACAAAAGACTTGGTCATGCAAGTCTAAATCGGCTTAACAAACTAGTCTCCAAGGACTTAATTATAGGGCTCCCTAACATTAAGTTCAAGGAAGACAAAGCTTGTGAGGCATGTGCAAGGGGGAAGCAGGTAAGATCCTCATTCAAAAGAAAGAAAATGGTTAGTACCACCAGGACGTTGGAACTGGTTCATATGGATCTATGCGGTCCTATGAGAACCTTGAGCAGATGTGGTAAGAAATATGTAATGGTGCTAGTTGATGACTACTCCAGGTTTACCTGGACTTTGTTTCTGACATCTAAAGATGAAGCATTTGATATGTTTACTTCATTTGTTAGAAAAACTCAAAAATAATTAGGAAATCAACTTGCATCAATAAGATCTGATCATGGCACTGAATTTGAAAATGTAAAGTTTGCTGAATTTTGTGATGAACATGGCATAAATAACAACTTCTCTGCCCCTAGAACTCCACAACAAAATGGAGTTGTTGAAAGAAAGAACAGAACTCTTGAAGATATGGCCAGAACAATGCTTCTTTCTAGTAAACTACCCCATAGTTTCTGAGCAGAGGCAATAAACACTGCATGCTATATAATAAACAGATGCATGGCCAGACCACTTGTAAAGAAAACTCCCTATGAGTTACTTAAAGGGAGAACGCCCAACATATCCCACCTTAGGGCTTTTGGATGCAAGTGCTTTGTGCACAACAATGGCAAAGACTCCCTAGGAAAATTTGATCCTAGAAGTGATGAGGGAGTATTCTTGGGATATTCATCACATAGTAAGGCTTATAAAGTATATAATAAAAGAATTATGTGTGTAAAATAGAGTTTGCATGTTGTCTTTGATGAAACTAACATTCTCTCAGAGAGACAGGAACATGAAGATGAGGAGATTGGACTGGTCAGAAGCAATGATCAAACTGGAGTAAAAATGGAAGAAGGAACAGGTGATGGACCAGGTCCAACTACCCTAAGCAACATGATAGGGGGAACTCAACAGCAACCCTCATTGGGACTTGGCCCTGATCCTGTTCCACAACAACAAGACACTATGGGATCATCAAGTCATGAAAAATTGGTGCTCAAACACACAAATATCAAAGTTCTCACCCCATTGAGAACATCATAACAGACTTAACATCTGGAATCAAAACCAGATCCTCCTTGAAAAATCTGTGTGCGTTTGATGCCTTTCTATCTTTAATCGAACCAAAGAATGTTGATGAAGACTTACAGGATACTGACTGGGTAAATGCCATGCAATAAGAACTAAATCAATTTGAAAGGAGTCAAGTTTGGCATCTGGTACTCAGACCACTAGATAGATCAGTGATTGACACAAAGTGGGTCTTCAGAAACAAACTCGATGAAGATGGAACAGTTACAAGAAACAAGGCTAGATTGGTTGTCCAAGGATATAGTCAAGAAGAGGGAATTGAATATGATGAAACCTTTGCTCATGTGGCAAGACTGGAGGCAATTAGGCTTCTCATAATATTTGCTTCCTACATGGAATTTACTCTCCACCAGATGGATATCAAGAGTGCTTTCCTCAATTGCTACCTAAAGGAGGAAGTATTTGTTAAGCAGCCTCCAGGATTTGAAAGCAAGGAGACACCTGACCATGTGTACAAGCTTGACAAGGCCTTGTACGGACTCTAGCAAGCACCAAGAGCATGGTATGAGCGACTATCTAAATTCCTTCTAGAACATGACTACAAAAGAGGTAAAATTGATAACACCTTGTTCTTAAAGGAAAAAGGTAAGGATCACCTGGTAGTACAAATATATGTAGATGACATAATATTTGGGGCAACCTCTAAAAAATTAAGTAAGGAATTTGCTAATCTTATTGGGAGTGAATTTGAGATGAGCATGATGGGTGAGCTAAATTTCTTTTTAGGCTTACAAATTAAACAAAACTCAAATGGAACAATGATCCACCATCAAAAATATGTGAAAGAGTTCCTCAAAAGATTTAAATTGGAAGACTCAAAAGAAATTGATACTCCCATTGCAACAACTACAAAATTAGATGTAGATGAAGCTGGTTCATCTGCTGATCAAAAGTTGTACAGAGGGATGATTGGGTCTTTATTATATCTTACTGCCAACAAGACTGACATTGTTTTCAGCGTAGGGCGTTGTGCGAGATTTTAGGCCAATCCAAAGGAGTCTCATCTAACTGCAGTGAAGAGAATCCTGAGATATTTGAAAGGCACCACTGACCTATGCCTTTGGTATCCTAAAGGTAGTAATTTCGATCTTGTAGGATATGCTGATGCAGATTATGCAGGCTTCCTGGTAGACATGAAGAGCACTTCAAGCATGACACATTTTTTGGGCTCTTGCCTAGTGTCTTGGGCCACCAAGAAACAAAACTCAGTAGCCATGTCTACTGCTGAGGTTGAGTACGTGGCTGCAGCCTCATGTTGTGCTCAGTTGCTATGGATTAAGCAACAACTCATGGATTTTGGTATAGAGGTTGGATGCATTCCTATTTTTTGTGATAACACTAGTGCTATGAGTATGACGAAGAACCCGGTTCATCATAAGAGAACCAAGCACATAGATGTTAGACACCATTTCCTAAGAGATAACTATGAAAAGGGAATGATCTCAATTGATATATGTGCTACTGACAAACAGATCGCTGACATATTTACTATAGCACTGATTAGAGAGCATTTTGAGAGAAACATGTTAGAATTAGGGATGATTAAGATCACCTAATTGAAACAGTTCAAACAAAAATGAAAAAAAAAATTATTTTTGACTAGAATCTCTTAAATATGTAAATAATCAGAATAATTATTGCTCAGTTTAATGTCTTAAATGCCATACTCTCTTGCCATGTGTTAATATGAATCTTTGGTTGCTAATGATGTTTTTTTATTTTTAAATTGAGGCCAAAACAAGAGACTCTAACACGATGAACCTGGTTCATCGTGGCTGGATCATCTGACTGACAAGGTACGTGCTCATAACTATACACTTATTGAAATAACTATAGTCACTCATCAGCAGGACTCTATCCATATTAAGCCTATTTTAAATTGTCAGTACTTATCTCCAAATGAACCTGTTCCAAAGAGTCCAATCAAATTTAATTAAGCCTAGATTGTAGGGAGTCATAACCGTCAATCAGCATTGACACTTCTGAGCCGATTAGACTCCCACTTGACCAAAAATTACGCCCGTTGCACATTTATTAACCACATCTTTAAAAACCCATTATTACCTCTCTAATTCCTCACTCTATCTTCTTCAAAAAGCATAACCGACGAACCAAGTTCATCATTCCACTCAACCAAAGTGATCAAGGTCCTTTACTCTCCAAAGCTTCATAAACATGTCTTCCGCACCGCCCCCTACTACATCCTCATCAACCACTCTTGAATACAGTATCGCACTTGAAGATACTGGTTCTAATTCTCCATCACAACAAAGCTCTTCCCGCAATATCCATCGAATTATTCTACTCCTCAAAACACTCCAGTTCTAGAACCCATTCCATAACCCAGTCCTTCACCCCAAACAGCTCCAGCCATTACACCAAGCCCTACTTCAGTACCTAGAAAATGACGAGTAAAAATGCTAGCTAGGAAAACAGTTGCTTCTGGCTCTCTTGCTCGGAAATTGAATGCAAAGATTCAGGAAAGCCAGGCACAAGATTCTGAAAACTCAAGCGAATCTTTCAAATCTACAAATGAGGAAGAAGAAACTGGTTCTTCAGACACTGAAAAGGTAACTTCTGAAATTAGGTTTGATCCTGAATTGCTGAAAATAGGTTCATATTAATTGGGTCTATAGTAGATGTGGAAATACCTGATAGGAGAAGAAAATGTGGTAAAAATAAGGGAAAAGAAATTGAGAGAGAGGGAGAAGGAAGTTATGAAAGGGGAATAGGAAAGGAAGGTGCTACACAGGCAATTTATGGCCCTGCACCAGTAATTTCTAAGGAGGGTGTCAAGGATTTAGGGGGAAGAAACTCTGGAGAAGCTGCTGCAGGATTGGAAAACTTACAGCATGCAACTTATGAACCTGGTTCATCCATAGAAGAAACCCTGGCTGATCTGATGAGAAAGCTGGGGAAAAGTTACAAACCCAAGAAGAAGAGAACCCCCAAAGCCAAGAAAGCTGATACTCCAGTAACAACCAAGAAAAGAAAGGCCCCTTCATCTGCTGAGGTTCCTGTTCCTAAAAGTCGCACCACTAGAAGTGCAGTCAGGTAGAGTGAAGAGAAGTTGGAGAAAGCTTTGAGGGAGAGTAAGAAAAAGAAAGCTTCCAAAGGGAAGGCAAAAGTTGGCGAGCCTGCTGAGTCAGTTGATGTTGATGATGATGAGATGGACCTGGTCCATCAAGAGGAACAACCGGCACAGGTTGAAGTTGAGACACCCAAGCCCAAGAAGACCAAGACTTCTGCCAAGAAGTTAGCTTCTATGTCTGCCAAACCTTCAATAGTTGCTAAGCGAACCAGGTCTAAATCAAAGAAAGTTAAATTCAATGATGATGCTGAGTGGAGTGTAGAAGAAGCAGAAGAGTGGTGAGGAGACAGACAAGCTAACAAAGTTTGGGAAGAGTACTATTCTGAAAGTTTTAGGGGTCTTGAAGAATCTGGGATGATTTTTCTTGTGGACACCTTGGATGTGCAGGGTTGGAAGGACCTGGTCCTTCATCTTAACGGCAGGCTTGCAAGAAATGAGCTTGTGGAATTTATGGCGAATGCGGAGGTCAAGGATGGAAGGGTTTCCACTAAGGTACAAGGGGTTGAGATATTTTTTGATGCCAAAGAACTGGGCGAGATACTTGGTATTCCCTCTGAGGGATATGATGACTACACCAGGCAGAGATGGCCAACAACACAAACTAATCTTTGAGTTTGTCATCAAGTGCTTACTGCCCAGGCAAGAGCGAAGGCATATTGCAAGTTACATTGATCTCACTCTCATGGAGTGCCTGTACAGTGGTCGGCAGGTTAATTGGACCTCCTTCATTATTCAACTATTGGACAGGGTAGTGAATGGCTCCAAGGCCCATGTTATACCGTATGGGTTCATCCTTACGACTGTGCTTGCTCACTTTTAGGTGCTTGTGAAGAAGGCTGAGATGGGTACTGCCAAGGACCTCTTTGGGAAGAACATGTTACTGACCTGTGACTATATTGTGAATGTTCCTGAGGAGGAACCTGGTTCATCAAGGAAAATTCCTGTGAATAGCAAGGTCAGGACGCTTGTACATGAAGGTGAGGTTAAGGATGCGAAGATCCTTCGATTGAAGACTCGCCTTACAGAGGTTGAAGCTGAGCGAGATGCTCTCAAAGCTGAATTAGCAAAAGAAAAGGAGAAGAATGAGGGGATACTTCAACAGATGTTCTCTCTTCTTCAAGCAAAGAACCCAACCTCTACCCCCTCCCAGCCTAAGTGTCCAGTGCCCTCTTAAACCCCTCTATGACCCAGTTTGGGATTTGTTTTATCTATTCATGTTTTTTTTGCTCATGGATGTGACTGTTTTTATTTCTTTTTGTGTTTGGTGCATGAACTATTATCTGTCACGACCCAAATTCCCAACCATAGGGATCGTGATGGCGCCTAACACCACACTTGCTAGGCAAGCCAATGTTAGAATTCGATTAACTAATTTCCTTTGATTATTTACTTAAGCATAAATAAATAAATTAAAAATAACTTAATTTAAATGATTTCCAATGAGATACTCCAAATATAAAAGAAGAAGCAATTAAATCAAACGAACCACGAACTAAGTATATAACTAACTCTAAGACTACCCAGGGTCTGGTGTCACAATTCACGAACTTCTAAGATTACAACAAATAATGGGCTGAAAGAAATAATATAACTGTTTTGAGAAAAATATAAAACAGTCTCTACAAACTAAGAGAAGACTCTCGGGATCTGCAAACGCCGGTAAATATACCTCGTGTCTCCAGAAAATAGATAGCTGCTCTAAATATCTCTACTGCTGGCCGGTACCTGGATCTGTTCAAAAGAGCACAGAGTGTAGTATCAGTATAACCGACCCCATGTACTGAGTAAGTGCCGAGCCTAACCTCGACGAAGTAGTGACGAGGCTACGGCAGGGCATTAACAACATATAACCTGTGACAATAATATATACAATAACGCAATAAAACAATTCTACACGAACAAGAAAAATATAACTCAGACAATAATTATAAAGCAAGAAGGAAATCTAAACAAATAATTAGGTACTGTAACAACAATGAAATAACTCAGCCGTCTTTTTCAGGCCTCAGCTATCACAAACTCTCAAATAATTTTCAAGTTTCCAAACTTTAACTTTAAATAAAAATAGTGCCAAAATATGAAAAATAGTAATATAAAATAGTAGTTTTCAAATCTGTCTTTCTTTGAAAATCAATAAAATATAATTGTCCTCCCTTATTGCTCGTTGGTGCGGCGTGCAACCCGATCCCACCAGACATATCATATCAATTTATTCACCCGTATCAAGATCAATTTATTCACCCGTATCACAATCAATTATCCACCCTTATCACAGCCCCCTTATCGCAACCCCCCTTATCACAGCCCCCTTATCGCATCCCCCTTATCACAGCCCCCTTATCACCACCTTTCAAGTCAAAGCCTTTCACAATATTTATATCTCGAAAATTGTAAACAGAACAAGTTTCACTTTAAATAACAGTAAAAGAAGAATATGAAATAATGATAATAAAACAATGAGTGTTCCAACCTTTATTTTATAAACAGTAAAACATGCACATTCTCTCTTATCATTGTCTTGTTGCGGCGTGCAACCCGATCCCACCTATTCACAATATCACAATCAATTATCCACCCTTGTCACAGCCCCTTTATCACAGCCCCCTTATCACACCAATTTTGTTTATTCATAAAAAACTTTCAATGCTCAGGTCAAGCCTTTCACAACACTTTTAGTTCAACAAATTTCAAATAGAAAACAGTGTAGCTCGTAAGCTTCAACCAATATCATTTCACAATAAAACCAACCAGAATATATGTAAACACCGTAACACTGTCAACCCAGATCAGTCTCTATGTACCATGATAAAATCAAAAGAACAACCAACACTTTTAATATACTTGCCACAACCATTGACAACAATCAATTGAAACCAAACATCCACGTAAACCTCAACAATCATAAGACAGTTAAACTGCATTCCTTTTCACTCTCTCAATATTATCAAAAATGGAACCAACAGGAACACACACACACACACACACACACACACACACACACACATATATATATATATATATATATATATATATATATATANTTATTTTACGAATTATATATATATAATTCGTAAAATAATGCCAAACCGCTCAATCGTTTTGTACCACAAGGAATCCAGCTAAAACAACCAATACTCTTTCAAAAATAACCATAATAATATCTAACAATAAAATAACAAGACCAAGTAGTCATAGAAACAATAATGGACATAGAACAATTAAGACAAGAATCAATTAAATTGGGAACGGGAAAGGGATCATTCTTAATAGGCAAATTTGGTGATTCATAGATACTCGTCACCTCACCTATATACCACTCCCATGCATTTCACATAGCAAACAAGTGGGGATTCCTATTACCTCAAGTCAAAGTTAGACCAAACACTTACCTCAATTTCGCAGGCCACTCACAGCTCAATTATAACTTTTCCTTTAGAATCTTGCTCTAACTTGCCCGAATCTAATCATAATTAACTCAATATCATTAATTAAGACTAAAGGAACTAACTTTATTGAAAAATATAATTTTTTCTAAGTTTTCTCAAAAAAGTGAAAACCCGACACCGGACCCGCTTGGTCTAAACTCGGGGTTCGGACCAAATTATGTTTACCCATTAACCCATTAACCCAAGAACCCAAATATACAATTAGTTTCAAAATCCGAACTCAATTTGAGGTAAAGATTCAATTTTTATAAAATTTCCTAATTCTACCCAAACCCTCAATTTTTACCATGAAAACTCATAGTTTTTGATTTAAAAGTGATGAAAAATAATGGGTAATTGAAAGAGTAAAGTTTAAAATTGATTACTTATGACTTGGGGATGATATTTTCTTTCCTAGGGGTTTGGGGTTCGAAAATTTAAAGAAGAAGAAGTCTGCCCGTTTTTATATATATATTTTTGTCAGCTATTCTGCCTCATTTTTCATGCCAAACAATCCCGAAACTCGATTTTTATTTCTCCAATGGATTCCTTGTGAAATTTTAATCAAGTTAGGTTTTTGAATCACAATTTGGCCTTATAATGAATGATATATGTAGGTTTTAATATTTGCAATTAGTGCAGATTTTTAATACGCCGTTATGGGCAATTTCGTAATTAACCTGAAAAATCTGGCAACCTTAGTAAAATTCCCATAAAACCCTCATACGATGTCCAAATTCGATGATTTTTTTTCTACGGGTACGTAATTACGATACGGATCTAATACTTCATTCAAAACAAAAATCGAAGCTCATTTGTTCAATATGATATCATTTATGCTTGAAGAAACGACGTCGAAGCATAAGAAAGAACGAGCGCAACACAACCCAAACCTATTTGAAACTCATCAGGGCTCTAAGACAAACATGCACGCAAGTCTAAAAGCATCATACGGACTTGATCGTGCGATCAAATCATGAAAATAACATGTAAAACTACGAATTAAACCTCAAAACTCATTATTTTCCACAAGAATATTTATAATTCATAACTTTTCAACCGGATGCCTGAATCACGTCAAACGAACTCCGTTTTTCACCAAATTTCACAAGCAAGGCCTAAATATCATAAAATATCTCTATCGGGCTATAGGTCTATAGGTCTCTTTGCTATAGGTCTCTTTGCTACAATATGTTAGATAACATGCCTATAGGTCTCTTTGCTACAATATGTTAGATAACATGCCTATAGGTTTACTTTGCTATTTTGTTAGATGATATGCCTACAAATATTGTATGCTGAAAACTTGTCTAAATGTTATGTTTTCCATCGCATGCTAGATAACCTGCCTATAGAGATTTCATTCTGGCTCAAACAAGTTATGTGAATATCCTGTTTACTTTTCTTCACATGATTAGAAACCATGCCTATATGAAATGCAATAATCAAGTTCAACTTTCGGCATATTTAAATCCGCTTCTGTAGAAATCATGGCTATAGGTTTTAATTAGTTGTCACACTCGCCAAGCTAATATGCATGTCTATAATGAGAGTTTCAAGGATAGAAATCACGCTCATAGAGGTAACTATCACTTGTGTCAAATATTAAAACTGGATTCTGCATAATGTCTTGTTAAAAACCACTAGAAAGCATGCATATATGAGCAACTAAATAATTATGAGCACTTTTGTTATCAACTGTCGAGTAAGTCATATAGATAACATGCCTATATGCTTAAACGCTTACAACTGAAATCAATAGGAAATTACAGAATCACCTAGAAATTACTTTTCATAAACTGTCAGCATGTTTAAAATCCAGAATCACGTAGAAATCATGTCTATAGGATCCAATAGTCTTAATTGTTAAAACTGTTAATAACGCCAATCTGTTTGCGTGCATTTGCTGCCTAATGTGTGGAGGCTAAATTGAGCCCTCTTCTGTTCTTGTATGAAAGTCCAACTTTTTTCGTATGCCGCCTAGCTTACAATTTTGAGCAACCTAAGTTGAGTCTAGAACCATCCAAAATAGAGGTCCCAATGCTTCCAGGACCATAGGTAAGGGACGGGTAGTGCACGCATAGGATACGAATTAGAATGGATTAGAGTGCTTTAGGTAATATAACTTAAAGATAGTAATCGAGTAGCAAGAGATAATAGTTTAAGCCTGCTGAATAATATGAGTAACACCCCCCATCTTGGGGGAGTTACGAAGTATTATTTATATTGCACGGGGTGATCCTTTAGGCTAAAAAACTTAGGATCCCCCATCCCTATTAAATAATCCCCTCGCTTCTTTATTAGACTAATTCACATAAGTTGAGTTTGGTCGGGACCCACCGTTGTGGACCTCGAGGAGTGCCTAACACCTTCTCCTTGAGGTAATTTGAGCCCTTACCCGATCTTTGGTGACGCAACTAGTAAAACCCGAGTCATTTGCAATAGGTTCCATAACGCACCTTAATCCCTTAGGTGGAGACTCTCTCAATAACCAATCCCTTCCTTCCCAAAAGGAGTTGTTAATGTCAAAACCCGATTTCGCGAGAAAAAGGGGGCGCGACACTACCTACCAACGTATAGTAAATAAAATGTTTGAAGAACTAATAGGTAAGTCAATGGAAGTATATATTGATGATATGCTAGTTAAGTCCCTACGCGCAGAGGACCATTTGACACATTTGCAGGAAACATTCAAGGTATTGAGAAAATACAACATGAAGCTCAACCCGGAGAAATGTGCTTTCAGGGTCAGTTCGGGCAAGTTCCTTGGTTTCATGGTGTCGAATCGGGGAATCGAGATCAACCCGATAAAATCAAGGCTATCGAAGACATCA
The DNA here is from genome assembly GCA_005239495.1 of Nicotiana undulata. Lineage (NCBI taxonomy): Eukaryota > Viridiplantae > Streptophyta > Magnoliopsida > Solanales > Solanaceae > Nicotiana > Nicotiana undulata. Next base: position 44,902 of record ML285069.1, read on the forward strand.
CTGTCGTGGACAGCGGTAAAGCAGTACAAAGTCTAACAGGGAGGGTAGCTGCCTTAAGCTGATTCATCTCGAGATCGTCGGATCGAAGCCATAGATTCTTCTCTATACTCAAAAGGAAGACCGATTTTGCCTGGACCCATCAATGCCAACATGAGTTAGAAGAATTGAAACGATACCTCTTGATTCCACTATTGCTTCATACTCCAAAGGCAGATGAAAAACTCTACTTGTACTTGGAAGTCCAAGGAATTGCGGTAAGTGATGTCCTAGTTCGAGAAGAGCAGGTACGCAATTTCCTGTTTATTATGTAAGTCGAACTCTAGGAGAAGCAGAAACTAGATATCCACACTTAGAGAAATTGGAACTTTCTATAATAAGCGCCTCTAGGAAGATAAAACCGTATTTTCAATGTCACCTCATATGTGTATTAACCACTTACCCGCTTTTAATGTTTTGCATAAGCCCGAGTTGTCGAGTCGATTAGCCAAATGGGCCGTCAAACTCAGTGGGTACAATATCGAATATCAACCCCAAACGACCATCAAGTCTCAAATTTTAGTAGACTTCGTGGCCGATTTCACGCCAACCCTCATACCCGAAGATGAAAAGGAACTTTTGTTAAAATCGGGTACATTATCGCAGGTGTGGATCCTTTTCACAGACGATGCTTCGAATGTGAAAGGGTCCGGGCTAGGCATCATTTTGAATCCACCCACGAGCGATACTATTATAAAATCCATCAAAACTTCTAAGTTGACTAACAATGAGGCCGGCTACGAGGCCATGATTGCAGGTCTCAAGATAGCTAAAAGCTTGGGAGTGGAAGTCATCGAAGCCAAATGCGATTCACTACTGGTAGTAAACCAAGTAAACAAAACCTTCGAGGTTCGAGAGTATAGAATGGAAAGGTATTTGGACAAGCTGCATGTGACTTTACACCATTTTAAAGAATGGACTATGCAGCATATAACTCGAGAGCAGAACAGTGAAGCCAATGCCCTTGCAAATTTGGGATCATCAGTCGAGGACAACGAAATCAACTCGGGGACTGTGGTTCAGCTCTCAAAATCTGTAATCGAGGAAGGTCACACTGAGATAAACACCACAAGCTTAACTTGGGACTGGAGGAATAAATATATCGAGTATTTGAAAAACGGAAAGCTCCAATAAGAACCTAAAGAATCGAGGGCTCTACGAACAAAAGTTGCTCGATTCACATTGGCTGAAGATGGAACATTGTACAAAAAGACGTTCAACATACCATTAGCAGTATGTTTGGGACTAGGGGACACCGATTATGTCCTACGAGAAGTTCATGAAAGTACTTGTGGGAACCACTCCAGTGCCGAATCACTAGTTCACAAAATCATCAAAACATGATATTATTGGGATAGTATGGAAAAGGACACTAAGGAGTTTGTTCGAAAATGTGATAAGTGTCAAAGGTACGTACCAATGATCCACCAGCCCGAAGAACAACTTCATTTGGTCTTGTCCCCATGGCCATTTCTGAAATGGGGTATGGATATCGTCGGCCCTATGCCATCGGCCCCAGGTAAAGCTAAATTCATTTTATTTTAGACTGACTATTTCTCTAAATGGGTTGAAGCACATGCCTTCGAGAAAGTCAGAGAAAACGAAGTTATAAACTTCATCCGGGATCACATCATATGTTGATTTCGGGATACCTGCCGAGATTGTATGCAACAATGAAAAGAAATTCATCAACAACAAGGTAACGAAGTTTCTCGAAGATCACAAAATAAAAGAATCTTATCGACATCATATCATCCCAGCAGAAATGGGCAAGCTGAATCGACGAACAAAACCATCATTCAGAATCTGAAGAAAAGGTTGAATGACACCAAGGCAAAATGGATAGAAATTCTACCCGAAATCCTTTAGGCATATCGATCGATGTCGAAATCCAGTACGAGGGAAACACCGTTCTCCTTAGTATATGGTTCCGATGCCTTGATTCCAGTCAAAGTCGGGGAACCCAGCGCCAGATTTCGATACACAATGGAAGAATCAAATCATGAGGCTATGAATACTAGGCTCAAACTATTAGATGAAAAATGAGAAGCCTCCCTCGTTTGAATGGACGCGCAAAAATAACGAATCGAAAGGTATTATAATCGAAGGACCAACCTTCACCACTTCAGAATCGGGGACTTGGTCGTGAGGATAGACACCATGAACACTTGAGACCCTAATGAAGGAAAACTCGACCCTAATTGGGAAGGACCCTATCAAAACCTCGATATTGTCGGAAAGGGATCTTACACTCTAGGCATGAGAAACGACGAGCAACTACCAAACAATCAAAATTTCTCACTCCTCAAGCAATATTACTATTAAGGTATGACCTTCTCCTTTTTCATTTATATTTTACGCTAACTTATTTTCAGGTGTTCGAGCAAACAAATTGGAGTTATCATCAAGTAGGAGATATTAGGACCCTAAATCACGCGTTGCACTCTTTTTCCCTTCGATCGATTTTTATCCCAAATGGGTTTTTCCGGCAAGGTTTTTAACAAGGCAACCATCATTCGTGCTGACTTAGAGTATCCGAGGTCTCCTTACATTCAACCTCGAATACTGGGGGCATCACCGTCAGATGATTTATTTTCAAGGAAAAATACTTCATGTCAGAAATGCCTCGATAGGAAAACTTTGTAATGGGTCAAACGGTTGAATAAATCGTGTCCATATAGATTAGTCGAGCCCCAATGGCAAAACATGTACGCTTGTACGAACTATTCAAAGAAGTACTTTCCCTTATCAAATATATGGTGCTTCAACAAAAAATTTCTACTTTACAAGATCCATACTTACGATTTTTTAGGAAAAATGGCTCAAGGGCCGAAGTGCAATCACTCCTCGACCGATCGACCCCCTACTCGGGGACTGCCTTAAAAAATAAACATGTTCAAATTATCTAAACTCGAAACCATAAGACCTCAAAGAGCCATCCGTCGATTTATAGGCCAAGGCCATTATTCTTAGGGACTAACACTTCGAAATAAGCCCTAGAGGCATACCCAAAGGCTACGGCCAAATTAACGTGGCTCGGAGACGTCCGAATCTCGCAATAAAAATAGGTCTTCGAATTCTTTGAAAATTGGTTTAAAAAGGCTACCCTCGGCAGAATAACCAAAAGGCTTCGACAATATCAACCCTCGAAAAACTTTAAGAGGCATCAAATTGTTCAAATACAAATTTGTGCTAAGGCACAAAAGATAAAGGGGTTTTGATCAATATCAAACCCTAAAATAATCCAATGGGTAAAAAATACATGCTAAGGCATAACAAAATTTTACAAAGTCTTTAAGCTGAAAGAGGGAAAAAGCTATTCTTTTACGACCATATTAGCCCGATTCAAGGAGCCTAAGGGGAAATACACTTTGAGTTCCAGAACACGTTCTCACTCAATTCGAACCTAAGGGTTCCCCTATCTCGAGTTCTAATAAAAACCTACTCGACTACAGATCGAGGATCCATTATTAATTCAATACAAACCTAAGGGTTCTATTTCTTCGGGTTCAAGTTTTACTCGAACTTGACTATAAAATCAGTATTATTATGACTTCGATCAAGTCACCCAAAACCAAAGTCTCAAACATATATTTCAAGGCATAAAAGAGTGCTAAATGTTTTACAAGGCACAAAGCAAGTTTGAAGACAAAATTTGAGAAGGAATACAAAGGGAAAATTTCTTTATATATATATATATGTGTGTGTGTGTGTGTTTGTGTGTGTTTGAACAAAATATATACAAAATATTGACAAAGGTCTCACAAAATAAGAAAAGGAAAAATAAAATCCTAACTATGCTCGGGGTTGACTTCTTCCTCGGGGGCATCTTCTTCTTCGGGTCCGTCGCCATAATCGGACCCGCCTTGTCTACCTTCATCATCATCGTCATCATCGAAGGAGGCAAGCAACCTGACATCAGCTTCAAGCACCTTTGCATGTGCTATCTCCTCCGAGAGGTCTAAACCTCGAGCATGGATTTCCTCGAGGGTCTCCCTTCGAGATTGGTGCTTGGCAAGGTCAGCAGTCAACTGAACTCGGTCAAGGGCCTCATTTAGATATGCTTGGGCGTCCTAGGCATCATCCAGATACATGGCCACCGATTTATCGGCCATAATCTTCGCCTTTTCGGCCTCAGTTTGGGCCTTACCAAGCTCAGACTCGAGCTCCTCGATCCTTTTGGCGTGAGCCGAGATCTTTTCCTTAGCACTCCGAAGTTTAACTTCAACTGATAATAGTTGGGCCAAAGAAGCCTCCTTCTCCACAACAAGGCGGTCCATGACTTCTTTTGACCGATGGCAATCAACTTTAACTTGATCGACTTCCCCCCGGAACATCTCGATCTTCTCAGCTATAACGACCAGACCGGTCATTTTGAGAATTTAAGCTCCGTTCGGTGGTGTAAGGTCATAAGCATCTTCACATTTGGTATATCGAAATGCGTGCGTGGTTAGATTCAGTTACCGGATAATCCAGAGTTGAATTGGAAGAAACTTTTTTGTTTTGGAAGCTTAAGAGATGGAAGTTGACCGGAGGTTTGACTTTTGTGTAAACGGCCTCGGAATGAGTTTTTGTTAATGTCAACAACATCTTATGATAATTTCATACTTGGATGTATGTTCGGATTGGGATTTGGATAACCCGTGAGCATTTCGGCGTATATTGTGGAAGTTAGCATTTTAGAAAGAAATTCATAAGTCTGGGTTGAAGTGCATTTCAGCGATATTGATGTCTGTTCGGGATTAGGGGACTGGGAATAGCTCCGTATGGTGATTCTGGAGTTGGGAGCGCAATCGGAAGTGAATTCAGATGTCTGTAGGTCATTTTGAAGTCATTTGGCTAAAGATAGAAATTTGAAGGTTTTTGAGAAGTTTGACTTTTTGATATCGGGGTCGTATTCTAATTCCAAAAGTTGGAGTAGGTCCGTAATGTCAAATATGACTTGTGTGCAAATTTGGGGTCAATCGTATGTGATTTGATAGGTTTCGGCATCAGATGTAGAAGTTTGAAATTTCAAAGTTCATAAAGCTTAAATTGGAGTGCGATTCATGATTTCGACGTTGTCTGATGTGATTTGAGGCCTCGAGCGAGTTCGTATCATGTTTTGGGACATGTTGGTATAATTGGTTAAGGTCCGAGGGCCTCGGGTGGATTTCAGAAGGTTAACAGAATGTATTTCGGGCCAAAATAGCTGCTAAAATCTTTGCTGCAATTCTGTTTTGACAGCAATTGATGCATCGAAGAGCTAACTTTGGTAGCATATATATTCAAATATATAAGGAATCTGAAAATTTGCAAAACATACAAGTTGTAGCCCTTGCAATCTAGTTTCCATAAAGTTAACCATTCATGATTTGGGCATTTGATCAGAAAGTTATGATCGATTGAAGATGTATGGTGAAGCAGTTTCGACAGAATTTTCTGATGCTTGGAGCCGAGCTCATATCTCGGAATATATAAAGTGTTATATGGTGTAAACCTATCAAATGAGAGATCTTCGAGTCTAGTTTCTAAATCTTCAAACCGTTTGTCATTTGGATATTTCTACAAGGAGTTATGAGCGTTTTAATAGAAGGTGTACAGCAGGGGAAAATTATAATAGGATGTACAACCTTCACAATGCAAGGTACAACTCAATGAAGCCTGGGCAAAATATAAGTCTTCAAAAATGAGGGTTAAGCCATTTTTAACATATTTTTACTTCTAGAGCTCGGTTTTTGGCGATTCTTTGAGGGTTTTTCACACCAATAGAATGGGTAAGTGTTCTTCCACTAGAATTAATTATATTTCATGAATTAGTTCTTGTTTTTATCATTTAATGTGTGTTTTTAGTTGAGGAAGAATGTGGGTTTTGAAAGAAAATTTCTAAAATGAAAAATCATGATTTGAGGGACCAAATGATATCGGAATTTGATAAACTTTGTATGGTTGAACTCGTATCGGAATGGGTAATCGGATTTTGTAAATTTTGTCGGGTTCCGAGATGCGGGCCTGGGGTCGACTTTTGGGTCGATTTTTATATCTTTGTAAAGATTGAAACTTTATTATTCGGAATAGTTCCTTAAACGTTTTATGTGCATTGTGAAGTTCTTTTAGTTGATTTGAGTCGTCCGGAGGTCCTTTCCGCCCGAGAAGTCTATTATTGAGTACCGGGTTGTCGTTTTTGAGGTAAGTATCTTTCCTAACCTTGTGTGAGGGAACTACCCCTTAGGATTGAGTCTTCCTTGTTGATTGTAGTCCGTGTATGCGAGGTGACGAGTGCGTACTCGGACTTATTTGAAAATATATTGGCCTTTTAGGATTTGTAGGTTCTTATGTTACCTGTGTATGAATTGTAATTGTTACATTTGAACCCTTGGTTGTTAATTTCATCATTTCCTGCTTAAATTAGAATTACTTGCTTTTGGATTCCTTCGTTGGCTATTTGATCTTAATTGACTTAACTGAATATTTTACCGCTCTTATCATCATGTTATATTTTCTTCCTAAAACCGCCAAATTGATTATATTAGTGTTATCTAGCTTTATAGTTGTTTAGTCGTAGTTGGAACATTCGTTCCTTGGTGTCAAGCATGCCCGTGAGTCTTACATTGTGAATTATATGATTTTTCCCTTAAGTGCTAATTAGTTCTAGTTGATAAACATTTATGTTGTTGATATTTCCTTGATGTTGCCTATTACTGGGCCTTTGTTCAAGCTGAGTTTCATTCCGTGAAGTTAACTGTTTAGGCGAGATTGGTTATAGTTGTATCCCTTGACCGGATGATGTGGTTTTCATTGTTGACTCCCTTGCCGGGATGATATGGTTTCTATTACTGTTTATGCTGTTAATGATATTGTTTGCATTGTTGACTCCCTTGCCGGGATGTTGTGATTTATGGTTCATATTGTTGATTTTCCTTTCCAAACTGTTGTTCTTGATATTGTTTGGGTGAGGAAGAGTGTAAAGCACGAAGGGTGATGCCGTGTATTATTTATTGTGAGGATGAGAGTGTAAAAGCACGAAGGGTGATGCCGTGCCATGTTATGATATTAAAGCACGAAGGGTAATGTCGTGCCATGTTATGATATTAAAAGCACGAAGGGTGATGTCGTGCACTTGTTTTGGTGAGGATGAGAGTAAAAGCAGGAAGGGTGATGCCGTGCACTTGTCTTTGCATTATTATTTTCGTTGTTCCTGTTTGATATTTACTGCACTTGTTTAAGTGTTATTATTCCGGTGTTTCAATTTGGATATTCATATTGTTCCCTTACTGCATTATTGGCAAGACTCGATATTCCTCCTGTACTGCATGGAAATTTCTGAGTTACGGACTGAGTTTCGGTAGATTTATCTTGAGGAGACTATTAACAAAAGATTCTATTGAAAAGTATTATTGAAAAAGTAATGGTTTCAAGGGAGATTATGTCTGAAGAACTTTTATTTCGAAGGTATATTTGAAAAGCATTCGTCTTGCATAAAATGATATTTGGGAGTCATATATTGGGAAGGCATATTTGGAAATTTCGTATTTTTGAAAGAAACTATATTTTAAGTATTTCTCTTTATTAAATATACATATATATACATTTAGAGAAAGTATATTTTCAAAGGAGATATTTCTATACTGAAATGGTTATAACTTCAAAGTTTTCAATATGAACTGGTGTTTAAAAGTTTCCACCAGCTTATTGATTTTAGTGGTTAAGGCCCGATGTGAACAAAAAAACGCAGAGTCAAGTTATTAGTGTTTTCTATTGTGTTGTGTTTTTCTTCCGGTTTGTCTTGTTTTGTTTTCCATCTCTCTGTGTATTTTTATGTTGTTCCGTTGGTTAATTTATGTAATTTTCTTCCGCATTATATTGTCATTGTTGTAAATTATTCCGTGAAGTCTTAGAAAGATATAGTGTTCGGTTATTTCGATATTCATGTCAGTTTATTTTGTAGACCAGTGGTGTCTTGACTAGTCCTCGTCACTACTTCATCGAGGTTAGTCTTGATACTTACTGGGCACCATTGCGGTGTGCTCATACTACACTTCTGCACATTTTTGTGTGCATATCCATGTATTTCTCTTCGTATTTATTATTCATTCTGAACAGTGGTAATTAGAGATTTTTGAATAAATTCGTAGAGCTTATGACTTGTATTACCGGTTTTAGGAAAATTTATAAATTCTGTCAAGATTCTATATCGAGACTGTTAGTTTTCCTTTTATTATTGTTGTTATTCAATAACTGTTAGGCTTACCTAATCCCTAAGACTATGTGCCATCACGATACCCAAGGGAGGAAAATTTGGGTCGTGACATCAACTTTTTGCTGCAACTGAGACATCGAAATGTTAGCCTTCACCCTTGGATTAAGTCTGTATTTTTTCAAAGGGACATTTACCTGATCATTTAGCGCGGCCTCCTCCTTACGTGCCTTGGCCAAATCTGCTCGAAGGTCCTTGAGATCTTCATCATTTTGCCCACAAAGGAGCTTAAGAGCATTTCTCTTCTCCAAAGTCTTCTGGAGCTCGTCCTCACACTGGCTCAGATCAGCCCAAGACTTGGAAAAATCCTATATGGGAAGAAAATAATTTAGACTGAGGGAAGGAAAAGAAAAGAGAACTACAACAGTTAATACTTACTCGAGATAGAATACGGTTGGCCTCTTCAAAAAGGGTGGACGCGTTGTTAAGTTCAGAGGCATCATCGACCCAAGTAAAGCATTCCCCAAAGGGTCCTCTTCATTAGGGACTCCGCCTATGTCGGGGGTCCTCATAGTATGAGCCACTCCTATCGTTCCTTGGAGTAAGCCGTCAGAGAAGGCGAATGACCTGCTATCATCGCCCTAAGAAAGTCACTCGGGGAACTTTGATCGGCTCTCGGTGTCTCAGAATCGGGCCCCTCCGGTATGTTTGTGGATGGTCGAGGGACAATCTCGACCTAAGGCGATTCGGGGTCCTCACCCTAACTCTTCTTGGAGGCCTACTCATTGTGAGGCTTGATCTCAGCAACCACCTCCAATTTTGAAGGTTTGGCAACCTCGACAGTCTTCTTGGGTCGAGCCACCATTACCGAGGCGTTACCTCCTCCTCCTACTCCTTTTTTTTCTTCTTCTTCTTCGAGTCCATAGTGACAACAGTGACCTTCCTTCTGGTCCTTCGAGTTTTGGTTTTGGGGTCCTCAGACAATGAGACCCCCTTTCTTTACTTATCTTTCCCCGATTTCGGAATCAGGGACTTGGCCTCTTCTTCGCCGCTCAGGGGCCTCAAGATTGCGTCCTTGTTCTGGCCTGCACAAAAACAAACCTGGTGAGAAAAAGAAGTATGAGTAGTACCTCAAAAATAAGGAAGAAACACTCACTATGATTCTTTGCCTCCCATTTTCCCTTTTCCAAGTCACGCCAGCAGCGCTCGGCATAGGAGGAAGTCGAGGCCAATTTCTGAACCCAGTCCTCGAGGTCAGGAACCGCTCGAGGCATCCAGGAAATCACACCATGACAAACAAAAACATTATATAAAGCAAAAAATGAGAATATGAAGATTAATGGGTAAGATGTTATTTAAGCTCGAGGTTCCACTTCTCGGGGAATGACAATGTTTCTTTTGGGATGAGGTCGCAGGTCCTCACCCGAAAAAACCGGCTCATCCAACCCCGGTCCTTGTCCTCATCAACGCTCGATAATAAAGCCTTGGTTGCTCGGCGCTGGAGCTTGATCAACCCTCAAAAGAGTCGGGGTCGATATAACCGCATGAGATGGCTGAGAGTGAACGGCAGCCCCTCAACCTTGCTGGAAAAGAATCAGTGCATGATCCGCTAAGCTAGAATGAGGGGTGAACTTGGACGAGGGTGACCTGGTACCTCTTGCACAAGTCTATGATCACTGGGTCGAGAGGACCCAACGTGAAGGGGTAAGTGCAGACACTTAGAAACCCCTCCACATGGGTGGTAATGTTCTCTTCAGGAGCGGGGATATGTACCACAACTTCGTTCCCCCAGTTGCAATCCCTCTTCACATCCTCGAGATATCCCGGTGTTATCGAGCAGATATACCTCTACAAGTGCTCACATCGGCCAAGGACCGATGGGGGGTTCTCGACTTTGAAGTCGGATTTTAGGACACATGTGCCGGGAACATACTCATGAGGGAGCGGTTCCACCGGCATTTTGTCACCGGTCGACCGGGAAGAAGAGGAGGAAGCTTTCTCCTTTTGTGGTACGGTTTTGGAGGTTTTCTCCATTAATTCAAGTAGAAATAGGCGGAAAGAGTTGAAACTTGATGTTTTATAACTAACAAGGCAGACTCAATGAGTGATGAAAGAGAAGGGAATGGAAAGAGTTTAAAACTTAGAAGGATTGATGAGAATGGGAGTAAAAGTTTTGATTCAACAAAAGAGTCCATATTTATAGAACTATGGTGACGGTTCGACGGCACTAGTGGCCGACCGTCCACTACCGCACATTAATAATTTGGGGACCTGTACCGACGGGACGTTTCGGTCACCTCCATCGCTTACGTCATGGGGATGGTATCATTGTTTATCGAGGTCATGAGAAAATCGAGGCTCAAGTCGTTTCTTATCATTTTATTCTAAGAAACGAGGGGACTATCTGTATACGGTGGAATCAGGGCTGCCCGATTTCACTATTTAGTCGAGATATGAATGGCACGCAGAGGAACTAGGACGTCGAATCTGAAATCGAAGCCTCTTTTCAGATCGAGATAGACATCAATCGAGGCCAGAAAGAAACAGACTCCGAGTAATATCGCATAGCTTTATAACAGAAAGGGCGAGATATCCGCGATTGGTCGATGATCATGGCGTGAATCTCGGAACGAATCAATATATGGCGGTTAATCAGCTGTTAATATGATTTTCTACTATAATTATAAGTGTACCTTAATTAGGACTCCTCTATTATATAAGAGGAATTCCATTCATTTGTAATCATCATTGCTCACTGAGAAAAATATACACAATCATTTCTTTCTTGCTCGCTCCTTTACTTAATGTTCATCAGAGTTGCTTTATTCTTCATTGTTCATACTACATCACCTCGAGGTTACTTTGGTTCGAGGTCGAGGCTTAGCTTATATACTGGTTTGATTTATTTTGCAGTCTAATTTACCCATTCATTTTATCGCTTATCAATTGGTATTGGTCGAAATCACATATCCTTAAAACCACAATACAAATTTAATTATTATCCAAATTTTAGGGTTAACAGAACCACGCCCTGTATATGTGATAAATCCACTTATAAGTATAAATGATAACAGGATCTTTATAAAGTATATGTATATATAAATTATATACTAAATAAGTACGATTATATATACATAATATACATGAAATCTATATATATATATATATATATATATATATATATATATATATATATATTGTACATTCTCTGACATTTTTAGTTAAGCAGCTGGGTAGATAGCTATTTACGTTAAGTTTTCAATAATATAATATTTGAACCCATTAAATCAAATAAAATATAATAGAATTTAGAACTCAAATCCATAAAATTTAAATATTGAATTCGTCTCTAATTATGTCGCACGTTATGTGGGGGATCAGGACAAACACCATCTATATATCCAATTATCTATATATAGAGAGAGAAAAGTGAAGTGGCACCTCTCTTTGGCCAAGAAACTCACTTATCGTTTTTCTCCTTTTTTTGGCTTTTCCTCTCATTTTCTATTATATTAAATGTCTTATTTTTCTTTTTTCCAACATGAAGAATGTAAAACGTTGCAATAATTCAACTAATGGTTACAATGACTGAATTGATATTAAAATGGATCATTAAAGTTGCAACAATTAAATTGAAATGATGGGCATTAAAGTTGCATAAGTGTCTTTTGGGTTGCATAATAGTGTTTTTATATTCCAAGTTTTATCCTTCACAAATTTCTTTTTATTCGATAGTTTGTTGTTTGTACATTATTTTGTGAGTCAAGTGCATCTACAAGTCCAAAAAGAACTCACTGCACTTCTTGAGAAAAAAATCTACACCTAAAGATTTGAAGAATTGGAAGAAGAGAGGGCAAGAGCCGAAGAAAAGAAGTCATTTGCTTAGCAGAAAAAAGAAAACTAATGATGGAACGAAACCAACATGGGTTTACTACATCGTCTACATCTTTTTTGAGTGCAACATTTACCTTATGAAACAAATGTAGGACTCTTATGAGTCATGCCATATTTCACATGTTTTTCTCCTCCGTTCTCATCAGTACTTCACCAATGAGCAGTTTCTGGCACTATAATAACGCCAGAGGTAATAATACATCGATTTTATTGATTTCATTTTTTTTGACAAATAAATATGTCTTTAATTTGATAATTTTTTGTTACTTATCATTTTGATCCAATTCTATGGCTATATTGAAAATATGCCGACATCATCATAAAACATCTAACGCAAACCCAATAAGTAATAAATATGATACCGTGAGAGGCGGAGTAGAAAGGAACTTTACCAAGACAATATAGTGACTTACTCTTGCAATAACTTTATGTCAAGGGCTATATGCGGAATGGAAAGAATAACTACACTAAGGTATATATTGTTAAAATTATATTCTTTGTTGTAATTTTTTTCCGATGAAGAATAAATAATTTAATGTCCAGGTTTTTCGGTTAGAAATTATTTATATTATTTATTTATTGAGTTAAACATTTATGCCATTTTGTAGTTAATATTATATCTTCACCATAATTTTATTCCTTTCTTTCGATTATTTTTCACATAGCTACTTTTCGATTTAAATATGTATTGTTATCTAGCAAAGCATTCGTTCAGTAATGATCTTTACACATCCCCTCCCCCTTTTTTTATGCCTATCATGACACTAAATATCGTAGAAGATTGGTCATAAAGCGTCTTCATGAAGAGGGTCCTATTCTTCCGAGGTTTATGCTACTTGAAGAGTTTGTTATTGAAGAAGTTCACTACATGCATGTTTGGTGCAATATCTGATTTTGAGTCTAGGTCAATAGATTGTGCTAAACTGAGGGTGAAGAAAAGAAAGAAAGAAACAGAACCTTCATGTTTTAAAGTTTTTAAAAGGAAGAACGATCAAATGAATAAGTACTCAAATAAGAGAGAGATACATTGAATTGATTCTTTTTTTTTTCTTCAATTTCTTTTATTTTTCTATCCTTCTATTTCTATCTTTTTGATTAACTTTTATTTGAGAGATTTGATAAACTGTCAACTTTACGAAACATATGTACGAAAAATTAATAAAAAATAAAATATTATGAAAAAAACCTTAATGAAAGAAAACAAACAAATCGATCTTGGATTTAAAATCCCAGATTTTTGCTTTATCATTTTTTCTCTTTTTTCATTAGTTCTTTTAAAAAAGAAATTGCGTTCAATTAACATGTTTTGAACTAAATGATTTAGAACGAATTGTTTGAAAATCAGGGATATTCACAATTTATCCCGTTAATATATATATATATATATATATATATATATGGCCGATTAGTAAACACATTTGCTCATAGAAGTTATAACATTACTATTTTATTTTTTAAAACTGCGCAAAGCGCGGACAATACACTAGTGTGTAATGATTATCGATTGTGACAAAGAAGTAATGAGTAATTTTTATACGAATTTGTTCACCTTGTACATTCTCTGACATTTTTAGTTAAGCAGCTGGATGAATAACTATTTAGATTAAGTTTTCATAATATAATATTTGAACTCATTAAATCAAATGAAATATAATAGTATTTAGAATTCAAATTCATAAATTTAAATCTTGAATTCGTCTCTAATTATGTCACACTTTATGTGTGGGACAGGACAAACATCATATACATCTCCAATTATGTGTAATAATTATCGATTGTGACAAAGAAGTAATGGGTGATTTTTACACGAATTAGTTCACCTTGGACAATCATATTAGCCTAATTTTTTCATTGTTTACGTATTTGCATGAAATTATGACACATCATATAACCGGGAGGGACATTTATGTCATTCTACCATACCGGACTACTGGACCCCTTTTCGGTATGGACGGCGGCCTGATATAGAACAAAAAGCGATTGCATGTGCACCTACAGTCGTCGAACGGGGTCGGTGGTGCGATGGTAACTACGTAATTACACTTTTCATGACAGGGTGCTTCCGTAAAAGCCTAATTTTGTTCAGGTAAAAACAAAACAAAGCTTTTTGAGACCACGCACCATTGAAGTCTATTGTGCGAATTGCACTTTATATAACACTTTGTAATCCTAAAAGGAGTAGGCAAGAAGCATTTATTCATCACGGCGCATGCTATATCCTTCTAACAAAGAAAATCAATGCTTGAATTATTCTCATTTTTACACCAACCTATAGAGAGAGCACTTTATGCACAATTTTGGACATGATTCGTACAATTTGAATGGACTATATATATATATATATATATATATATATATAGATTACTGAGGCGAATTCAATTTAGGCTTTACGGGTTCAATACGTAAGTTCTTAGCATTGCAGCTATTAGATTATTAATATGGTACATATCTACTACTTATTGCAATCTTAATAGATCTTATACTTAAATTAATATTCTGCGTTAAAATTACTTAGTTAGATGAACCAGAAGTTAATATATATATATATATATTTCTGTGACTACAAAATCATATCATTAAGGATAAAGTGAGTGCTAAAGTTTAACTAATTATTTTTAAATATAAAAAAACGTCATTTTTTTTGGAACATACCAAAAAAGATATAGTGTCACATAAATTTAATTACTTCTAACTAGACAAATAGTGATAGTGTTGATGTAATATCTTAATATATACTCCCTCAGTTCAACTTATCTACCATACTAAATATTAATGTTCACTTTTATTTGTCGAAAACCAATAGATATTTATCATATACCTATGTCACCCTTCTTGTTAAGTACTGTACAATTTATTTTCAATCCATTTTCCAATATATAATAAATAATAGGGATGATATAGTAAAATTATCATGACATTTATTGTTTGTTAAGAGGCGTACCAAACCACATGTTAGAATTAAAAAATTATGTCTGAATTTACATTGTACATTATATGCGTCTAATCATGTAATCCAAATCCAACTATCCAATTAGCGAGTACTAAGGGAGTATATTTTTGCTTTGTAGAGTTCAAATGTGGTGAGCAGGGGAGGACGGCTAGTGGGTGAAAAATAGGAACAGACTTATGAAAAGTTAATGGTAGAATTAGTCGTCATTTCTGTTACTTTTTACATAGTTAGCTTTCTGCATCATCTTTTTGGCAGTAGCTCTAACAGGACAATTTGAGCTAACAAATCCATTAACCAACTGAAGATAAGTATTTAATTCATGGCAAGCTGCAATATTGATCCCATTGAGGTACGGCGAGTCGCTGCTACTTAGACGCAGTTCACACCCAACATCTGCATATACCCATTGAGTATCTTCCACAAGCTTTTGGATCCAATGGCCACCTTTATTGTTCGTAAAATTATTGTTGTTGTTATTGTTGTCGATGACAAAGCCAGGGACTTTGGTTATAAGGTCGTCGGAGTTGACAATGCGCAAGATTTTTGTGCCTTGTTTGTCAAGATGGTGTCGGAAGCTGTGGTTCCCGACCCTCGGACCACCGAAAGAAATAACTGTAACGAGTGGTATCTCCTCTAATGCTTGTTTAATATCGTAGGCCATCAGGGTGGCTAACGCCGCCCCGAGTGAGTGACCTGCGATCGTAAAACTTAAAGTTTCACCGGGGTAAGCTTTTATGATTCGGGCTATTTCTTCTTTCACCATGTCTTGTAGACTGGGACGTGTGCCCATCTTTGATGTATACAAGCTTAGGAAACCGCTTTCGACCATTGGGCAACAATTATCGGGATATATGCTGGAACAACATTCATTATTGTTGTTATTATTATTGTTATTATTATTATTGTTTGAGAGAGGGGTGAGAGTAGCTCGCAGATTCTCGAGCCACTCCAAGCAAGTTGCAGTGCCACGTAAGGCAATGACAACGTCCCTTCTCCCGAGTCTCGTAATTTCTCTTTGGTCATGACAAATCGCGACATAACCAATCCAACTCGACTGCTTGGCCATCCAGTTAGGTGCTTTATCCACCCAAGTTGGAAGCTGAATCCCGCTAGTGGCTTTTAAGTAGTTCGAAACACGATAACCAGTACCTGGAAAGCCAGAAAATTGGAGCAGCTTCTTTTTTGAGTATTTGCACATGGCGTATGAAGGAGAAGAAGTATCAAAATTACAAGCTCTGTAAGCAGCTTCAACAAAATGACCATATCTGATTATTTCTCCACGTAAACTATCGTCGAGCGGATCAAGCAAACCTTCCCAGTTCTTGATCCCTTGATAGTCCATCCAATTCATGCCCAGTTCTTTCGGGCACTGTCCGGAGAAACTGGGCATTGACGAGGCTGATGATGTTGAAGCTAAATTCTCACCAGGCTCAACAGCATTCCAGCCAAGAAATAAATTTTCGAGGTTTTTCGTGGAGAACGTTTGCATGGTGAGGTTTAAATTTCTTGTAAACCTGTTTGGTTGAGTAATGGTGATGCATTGGTATGTAGGTTGTTGAGGGGTTTGTTTGAAGGTGGTGCATGGCTTTAATGGCTTAAAAGAAAGTTTCATGATGGATTTTGGAGAAATAAATGGCTTCTATATTAATATTATACTTTTTAATGGAGAGACTTGTAGAGGGACTAAAAAAATATCTTTTGTGCACTTTAAATAAGTTAGCTTCAAAGTGACCTTTTTATAGTTGCATATAAAGTGCAAGCGTATCAACTATTGACTCTCTACACCATGATTGATTATATTCATACACAGCTGTGTGTGGATCATGTAATAATTGATAAATTAATTAATAACTAGTACAGTACGTATTTGGTTTAATTTTTCTTTTGTTTTCGTGTGTACATATATAATGATAAGAAGGGGTGGGGTTCGGTATATAGTTGGTAATGACAAAAGCCAATATAACAGGAAAAACTGCATACTGCGGGTCTAATGGGTTATTGATACATCAAAGAGTGAAGAGATGGGGTCGGATACCGATATGATATTTAATGATTTAGCCCACTCGATTTATTATATTTCATATTAGATGAGGTAATTTGATTTGACATAAATTTTAAGAAAGAAAAGAAAAATTTTGAAATATGTGATCCCAAAAGTTAGAGGTAAAGGTTTTGTAGGGTCATAATATTTGTTTAGGTATAAAAGCTTCTCATTAAGGGTAAAATGGGTAAAATAAAAAATTCAGAGTTAAATCGTTTTTAAAAATATAAAAATTTATCATTTTTTGGAGCGGATTAATAATGAAACTGTGTCATTTAAATTAAATTTTTATAATATTATTATTTCATACACAACATATATAGTATACGTACGTTCTGTGTCCAAAATATAATAGCATCCACGGTTACGGCAAATCGTGAGAAAGGTGTTGTGGCAAATCGTGCGGTTCAAAATGAATCTGATGGACGGAGAGATTTGACCATGAGCCGAAATTTAGTGAAAATGATGGTGATTGTTCCATCAATATTTTCCCCAACGAGACCGAAAGCACTTATGACGGTGAGAACATACAAATCAAATGGATCACTCCTTTTGGTTTCTATGTATTTATTATCGTTTTAAAGCATGGTATTCGTTAATTTCCAAGAATGCTGGACTAAATATTGAACATTGACATTTGCTTTCAAAATAGGTGAAATTACCCAGGCAATAAATAAACAGGCGAATTTTGTTTCTGGGGAATATTTTTTGCTAGTAGTTTTTGTAAGAAGTAGTAAAAAAGAAAAAATTCAGAATTCTTTTTCAACCAAACACAATTAAAGAGAGTTTAGTTTTTACTAAAATCCAAAAACTACTGCGGAGGTGTTTTAAATGTTTGCAAAAATTGAAAAAAATTCCAATAACCTTATCAGATTAATAAAAAGATTTTCAAAAAAAATTCAACACTTGGTGAATCAAATGCCAAATTGCTTAAACTCTCATATTATTACAGCATATACACATTAAGTTAAAGTAGATTGCTATCTAGGTGAAGCTCGACCTCATGCAAAAGATAAAATCAAATAAGTATATCTTAATCATTTAGAAACAACTGTTATAAATATACTTTAATTTTATACTTCGTTGTCAAATTAAACTATATTGTTGACTTGCAAAAATTATAAAGATCAAATAATATTTTGAGCATAACATAGGTTGACGTCATAGGATTAAAATGATAAACGGAGGTTAAGTACTAGGATATTAAAAGCTTACAAGTACATGAATCTAATTTGTATGCGAGTGTGATATTTCTTTTACATACAATCCGTTGTTCACATGATGGTATAAAACTTAAATCCACAGATATATTTTGGTATAAATGATACATTCAGTTTAAAAAGGTCTAAGTTTATATTTGTTGCATAAGCATTTACATAGCATAATTATATCAAGTTACATGAGCGTGCTAATTTTGTGCCACCGAAGCTCAATATAGTTTCATACGTAACCGATGTTTTCAAAAACTATAAAATAAATGGCTTATGTACATATCATCTTTAACATATTGCAATTCAGTTAAAATGCGATGGATTAAATAGTTTGGCGGGAGATTGGAACTCAAGATTTCTACGTACTGTAATATCATGTTAAAGTGTATGATCATCTCTCTAAAACTGAATAATAATTAGCCTTCTACATAGACTGAAGTGAGTGGGTGCAGGGGGAGGGCAAGGGGTGGTGGGGGGTGCAGAAAAAAAAATAGAAATTTTAAAATTTAAAAAAAAAAGAAAAAGAAATATTTTTTACCCGGGGGGAGAGGGGTTGGTGAGGGTAAGGAATAGGGCGGGGAAGGTTGAGAAGGAGTTTTGGAGAATGTTTTCCCTTCTCTTGATATGAAAAACATTTTCCTCCAATTGGAGGAAAATGAGTTGATGAGAAAAATATTTTCCAAAACATTTAAGCCAACCAAACATAAAAAAAAATGAAAAATATTTTCCTTCGTACCAAACACACCCGTAATCTAGAATTTTTGTTTATCTCCAACTTCATCTTGAACTTACACTATGGGCTCTTCTCTTTCAGTAACAAGTGGAGTACATAAACAATTTTAAAGATGGTATAGGGTTACCAACCTCACTAAAGTTTCACAGGCAAGCCAAAACCCATTATTTCTCTTCATTATTAATAACACTTTGTACACTGGAATCTTTTTTCCTCTTATAGAATTAGAATATGTTACAATTGAACCAATGAAAATAAAACGGGTCGTGTTTTACATATAATGGAAATGTTAAAGTGTGATTGTGAATGTAGCCACGAGACTGGTTGGGACCAAAAAAGTTCGAAAACATGCCTCTTTTTGTAACGTTTCAAAACATTTGACTAAAACTAAACAAAAACAAACAATGTTTCCTATGAGACTCATATTTCATATCCCACAGCTTGTTGCATGTGCTACCTTTTCTCCCACGTTTAAAGATCCATGAATTGGGCTTTTTCAGTTTGATGTCTTCTAAAATTCCTTGTACTTAAGTTAAAAACATAGAAAAG
The DNA here is from genome assembly GCA_005239495.1 of Nicotiana undulata. NCBI lineage: Eukaryota > Viridiplantae > Streptophyta > Magnoliopsida > Solanales > Solanaceae > Nicotiana > Nicotiana undulata. Next base: position 64,492 of record ML285069.1, read on the forward strand.
TCTTTACTTTTGGCAAAAAATGATCACAGCCAATGGCGACGAAATGATACCCTGTGCATGACCAAGTTTGTCATGTTTAAGATGTACTTGGAAATTAATAATTAAATTATTTACCTCGAAAATACGAGTAACAATTAAATTTGATTTGTGATTTTAAAGATACGTGACCTAGTTCAATTCTAATTAATAAACAAGAAGTATAAGGTATAAATGAAAGGTAATAATGAAGCAAACCAGTGTTACTTAAGCAGTAGTGACCTCGAGCTCAGCGACCTCGAGGTGAATCAAGAACAATAAAGCAAGAATAAAGTTTAAAGCACAATTATGATGAATAATGAGCGAAAAGTAGAGAGTATATTCTTTTGCTAATGATTAGATGATGCTTACAAATGATTGGAGTCCCCTTTATATAGGAGGAGAAATCCTAAATATGATACATTTCTATTTACAGTAAAAAATCTTATTGGGACAGCTATGTAACCACCTAATACGGATTTGTACCAATTTATACAAATCTATTCCAGAATTTACACCTTGATCTTTGTGCCATTGAGAAATTCCTACTCATTTTGGTACATATTCATAACGGTGCTATCTCGAGATAGATCATGCTCAGTACTCGATTTGATCCCCGAAGTATGCACTTTTTAGCTAGAATTGACCCCGACATCGATTCATTCGAACTCGAGCTTGGGGGTAATAATTTGGACTTCAAAACCGGGCTCCCTGATTTCGACCGTATACAGATAGTCCCCGCGTTTCTTAGAATGAAATAACAAGAAACGATTTGAATTTTTGAATTTCTGAAGTCCCTGATGGTGACATCATTCCCATGACGCAAGTGTTGAAGCGACCGAAGCGTCCCATCGGTTCGCTTCCCCAAATCATCGAATGCATGTCAAAGTCGGTCGGCCATTAGCGTCACTGAACAGTCGCCAACTTTCTCTATATATATTCGTTTACCCTTCTCATTAAGAACTTTCGCCTTTTCTTGCAACTCATCCTTCCTCTCTAATTTCTCTTTCGCCACCAGTTCCTCTGCCTTATCAACCCTAAAACCACCACGACTTACTTCTTTCTTCCTTCTTCATCTAAAATCGATGGCAAAAACTTCCAAAACTGTTCCCCAAAAAGAAGGAACCTCTTCTTCTTCCTCTCGTCCGGTCGGCGGCAAACCGACGGCGCTCCATGAGATTGTACCGGGCGCTTGTTCCTTGAAAAAGGTTTTTACGGTCGAGAATCCTCCTGATGCCCCTGGCGGTCATGATCATGCTTCGAGGTACATAAGTTCGATTGCGAGAAAGCACCTCGAAGTTGTTAGAAGAGAGTGTTGCTGGGAAGAGAAGGTCGTGGTACGGATCCCTTCTCGTGAAGAAGACATCACAACTTACGTAAAGTGGTTCTTAAGTGTGTACACTTACCCCTTTACGTTGGGTCCTCTCGACCCAATCGTGCTCGAGTTTTGCAAAAGATCTCAAGTCACCATTGGCCAAATTCATCCGTCCTTTTGGCAGATAGTAATAATGATGAGGTTCTTTGTCGATAAGGTCGGGATCGAGTTTACCCTTAGCCATCTTATCCGCTTATACCGACCTTAGCTTTTTTGAGGTTTGATCAAACTTCAACGCCGATCGACCAAATTCTTCTTTGCCAGCAATGACGAAGATAGGGATCGAGGCTGGATGATCCGGTTCATCCGGGTAAGGACCATCGACGTCATACCCAAGGAGCACATGTCGTTCCCCGAGAAATGGAACTTTGAACGTGAGTGGAATCCTTTTTCTTAGTTTTTTCCATAGTTTTTGCTAAGCTTCGCGTAATATTAATTTTCTTTTTCCGCAGCGGTCCCGTGGATGCCCAATGCGATCCTCAACCTCGAGGACTGGGTTCGTAAGATAGCCGCTACCTCGTCGTATGACAAATGCAAGTGGCGGGACTTGTCGAAGGGCATGTGGGGAGAAAAACATCATGGTTCGTGTTTGGATATTTCCTCACTTATTAAGAATGCTCCTCTTTCTATGACTTAACTTTTCTGTTGCAAGAATTGGGGAGTTCTCTGAGATGAGGCCGCCCCCTCTCGGGGTGAATATTGAACCTCCAATTTGAAAGCCCAAAAAGGATAACAAAAAAAAGGTCCTCGAAATGTGATGTAGCTCAGAATGATGAACACATACGCACTTTGGAGGATCAATTACAAGCATTGATGGAAAATCATCATGCATCTCAAGTCGCAAGTGTGGATCAAAGTCAAGAAGAGTTCATAACCGAGGGCGAGGATGAGTGTTACTTTGAGGAATCAAGCCTTGAACATCCGCCAACCGACTCCATGAAAATTTCGGATGCCAACGAAAATATGGAATTAGAGTCAACCGGGATAATTTAAAATTTCGTTGCAATTGACTCTATTCCGGGGGAAGATGAGGATGTCAAAATTCGGAAATATTTGCAAGAAGGGAGTTTGAAGGCACATTCCAAGCATTTCTCAACTTTGGAATTGTATGGTAAAACGGAAGTTGAACTACACGAGTCCATTGAGTGTTGCGAGGAGGAGAAATTCATACCATACATCTTGCAATTTGAAGAACCAAGAAAGCAAAATGACATTCCTCACATACGGGCCAAAAAATGCAAAATGAAGAAATTAAGGCTTGGCTCAGTCATTTTTCTACCACCCCCCATTGCCCGTGGTCATAAGCTTGATTCCAAGCTAGGTGCCCAGTTCATATCGTCAAAGTGGCGAGAAAAGTGGTAAAAGTTGACTTGCGTCGTGCCACGACGTTAAATGCGGCGCTTGGTGGGAGGCAACCCATCGTGGTTCAAAATTTTTTGAGTCATTTTTGAAAATTTTCTTTTTAGAATAGCTTCTTATATTATTTCTAACCAATCTTCCAAGTTTCATATTTTTTTGGAGTTGATTTGAGCAGGTTTGGGTCACGCAGGCGCAGGCCTCTAAAACGCAGGTGCGATGGCGAGGAGGTTGACGAGAGCTCACAACCATTCTGACCAGCCACTTCTCCTACAGTCTACTAGTCTGATGCAGACCTCAGGGAGACCCTCAAACTTTGATCTTTTATTTTGATATTGTGCAGTGAGGTCACTGCAATATTTAACGTTGGGGGTGGCATGTGCATATTTGTTGTTTCTATACATTGTATCTATCTATGACTTGGGTGATGACATTGTTATGTGCCCTTGCCGGGCTTTAGTGTTATTTATAGATATGATGTGCCCTTGCCGGGCTTGGTATGATTTGGTTTAGCTGTTTTAGTAGTTGATTTTATCTTTAACTTTTAGCTTCTTAATTTCATTTTTAGTAGTTAGTTCATTTCATTTCCGTAGTAATAATACTTTCTTGGGTTTTCTTCATGCTACAGTTCTTTCCCAAGAAATACATTTTGAAGTGAACCGGGTGACTTGTCCCTATGATAGATGGTGTGACAACTTTCTTAAGGGAATTAGTCTTGTGTTTCTAGGAAGAGACTCTTGGATTATTTGGTACTAAAGAAATTAATCTCTTGTATGAGAAATGTGATCTAAGAATACCCCTCCGAAGAAAAAAAAATAGATACGTTGCGTGGTGCAAAACAATTTTTGTGATAAATTCTTGGCTCTTGTAGTGACTCTTTACATAC
>ML285070.1:0-14673 GCA_005239495.1 Nicotiana undulata
TGTTTGAGATCAGTTACTGATTGTTGCTTACATGTTCTTATACTTGATGTACTTCCTCATATGATTTATTTCTCAGTATGTATTTTATTTTATTATGTACTGGACCTTAGTGAGTATGTATTCTACCTCTCGTCACTACTCTTTACGAGTTTAGACGGGATACTGACTGGGTACATATGTGATTATATGTACTCATGCTGCACTTTCTTTCCTTTTTTTTCTGCACTTGACTGTGCAGGTATTGAGGCTGGTACGTCTGTTCGTCTGTCAGCTGATAGGTACTGATCGCGGCGTCGCTCCACACGGTGAGTTGTCTTCTTGGCGTTTTCCTGACAGCACCTCTGGAGCCTTCTAGTTTCATTTTGCTCAGTCTTTTGTTCCAGACTGNCTTATTGTTATTGTGTTCCGCATTTTTATTGTCATTGTTGTTCGTTGGCTTGCCTAATCTCGCCGTTAGGCGCCATCACGACCTGGACCGGTTTTGGGTCGTGACAAACAACTTGTAACTAATTTTAAAACATCATTTAGGAAGGAAATAAACAGAAAACCTACGAAACCTAACCAATTAATCCAAACAAAAAAATAGTAATTGACAGAAGAATTTTAATACTAACCTAGGTGACTTAAAATAATTAAAGGAGATAAAGGAGGGGGGTACCAGTCAGTGGGGGTCATTTGGCCGGAAAAATCGAAGGTCGCCGGACCTTGGCCGGATTTCGGTGGGGTTTGAAAACGAATCAAACCCTCATGAATCAATTGCTCTAGTCAAGAGCAGTTGACTCATAAAGGTCTAAGCCATTGATTGTCTCTAAATTGGTCGGTGGAGTAACTTAGGTTTTTCAAATTCTTAGATCTGAAATTCCTCACAAACGGGTGATCTTTTGGAGAAACCAAGGTCGGGACGGTGTTGAGGACGCTACGGAGATTGTCTGGTAAAATTTTGGAGTTGATTGGAGAATCTCCGCCGCCGGAGGCGATTTCCGGCCGGCGGAGGAGGGGTGGAACTACGGTGGTCCGGTGGCAGCTCCAGGCGGAGCCTGGTGGGTTGAGAAAGAGAATAGAGAGATGGGTTAAGAGAGGGGGTAGGGGTGTTAGACTTAGTTAGTGGGGGTAGGGGGGATGGAACAGTTATATAGTTAGGAGCTGGGGAGTTCCCAGCCATTAGATCAAACGAGATCAACGGCTAGGATTTACTCACTTATCAAAACGGGGTCGTTTGGTAACAGGGGTCTGGACCAGGTTATGGGGTCTATTGGGCTGGGTAATTTGGGTATTGTAGAGATGGGTTCTTGGGTTATAGAGATAGGTTCTTGGGCCTGGGCAAGTTAGCCCAGGTCCGATTTTAAGCTCAATTTAAACTAATTAATCACTTTAATTAAATTAAAACTTAATAAAATGTGGTAATCAATTATAATTTAGTCTTTGCCTAATTAGTTGATAAATTAATTAAAAGTAAAATCAATTAGTTTAAATATCCCTAATCATTTAAAGTTTAAACAACTAATCCTTAAATCTACATTATGCCAAAGAAACATCATTTTTGTTGTTATTTATTTCGATTAATTATAAATAATAAATTTTTAATTTCTTGACAATAATGGTGCACCTAATTATGCGATTTTAAATAATTTTAAAAAGACGAATTATGAATATGCAAATGCAAACAATTCACAGTTAATCACTAAAATTCAACAAAAATTTGTAAAATTAATTTATCATTTTGAATTTGTTAGGAGTATATGGTGGGTGAAAAATCACGTGCTCACAATGTGCAAAGCATATCATTAGAAATTATGCTCTTTAGGATTCATGGACACTGTTTCAGCATCTTATTTTAGTGCTATTATATCATTTAGAAATCATGTGCTAGGAAAATATGCTAATAATTGGTATCTTCTACAATCATGATTCATGCTGCCATGCACACTTAGAGATCATGTTCTAGGATAAACAACACAAATAAATATGCCACTCTTGCATCTTCTGAAATCATGCTTACTGCTATAATTATTGTGCATATAGAAATCCTGCTTAGGATTCTGCATATGCATCATTCTGCATCTCTGCCTATGCATTAGATACCATGCTTTAGGATTTCATTCATACTCGTTTAAGTACACCTTGTCTAACTATTGATGCATAAAAAAGGAATAAAACAACTCCACAACTGGTAATAATTTTGTATTCTGAACAACCTAGAACAGCATGTTTAGATAATATAATTTCAAAACAGTTTTCTTAATTCAGGAAATTGGTATACATTGTCNTCCCTCTTTTGTGTATGTTGCCTAATACTCAACAGGTTTTAAATCAGTAGGAAAACTGATTAGGGCTCTTTTATGAGTTGTAAAAAACAAGTCTGCATATTTGTTTATATTCTGAACTCACCTAGACACCATGCCTTAGGGTTCTAATTATCAATACTGCCTTTAATTGTGTTTTAGTCGTGTTGTCTATTTGCATCACCTGTGGAGGTAAATTTGAACCTTTTATCTGCTCTTCTTTGTTCCCATTTACTGCAGTCCTATGTGTTCTTTGTTTGTCGCCTTAGTATTTTTCCTTTAAACCTGAGGGTCTTTCTAGAATTGCCCTCATAGGTAGAGGTCCTAAATTCCTCCAGGACCGTTAGGAAGGGACGGGTAACAGCACGCAATAGATGTCGCTGACCAACACTCGCGTTAATAACCGTTAAGGGGTGGGAAAGATAGATATGGATATGATGACCGGTGCGCTAACACCACGTGTAGCCCCTCTCTGAGGAGTGATTACCGGGTATTGTACTTATGGGATCCATATAACAAACAACTTAGGACTTCCCATTATCCTTCATATTCATGTTAGATTACAACTCTTTCAAAACCCTTTACTTAGATATTAAATATTTTCAAAACTTTAGTAACACATGTGTGCTTAGACCGCGAATCTTTCAAAACCCTCTACTTGTTTTAAATATCAATTGCATATTTGCTACTTGCTTAAATTCACAAAGTCGTTTGGCCGGGAACCACAGTTGTGGACTCCGAGGGGTGCCCAATACCTTCCTCTTTGAGTAATTTCAAGCCCTTACCCTGTCTCTGGTTATCTAATCTTGTTTGTAAATGATCCTAAATAGGTTCCCTAACGCACCTTAAAATCGTTAGGTGGCGACTCTTCGAATCCTTGCATACCCCCTTCCCAAAAGGAAAGGAGTTGTCCCAATAATGTCAAAAATCCTGACCGATGCGAAAGGAGTTGGAAAAAGGAGGGCGCGACAGCTGCACCTTAGAGTAGTTTACTCTTGGTTTGGTTGGTTGAAAGTTGGATTGTGTAAACTCACTGTAAACACCAATCTTATTGGTCTGAGACATGCAACTATCCATCTGCACATTATAAGCAGTTGATTGTCCAAACTTCCTTTTCTTGAAGTTAGGAGGGAAACCTACTACTTTATAGCAGGTTTCTTTAGTATGTCTCTTCAGTTTTAACACTTCACATTCTTAGTTGTGGTTCTTCTTGAACTTGTAGTTCTTATTACCACCACCAGTTCTGGTGAACATAGTAGCCTCATAGTTTCCTCGCAAAACTACAGGATTAATACCTAGAATACCAGTCACATTCTTGACTGATTTTTGGCTTTCATCACTTATAACCATGGAGTAGGCTTGGTTTACATAAGGCATAGGACTCATGAGCAGGATTTCGCTTCTAGCCTGGGAATATGAATCATTAAGCCCCATTAAAACTGAAACAACTTCAGCTTCTGCGAATGCACTCTAAAATCTTTGGATTTTTCACAGTTGCAACTAGGGGCAGGAACTAATGCCTCAAATTCTTCCCATAGATCTTTCAGTCTTGAAAAATAACTAGACACAAAAGCAGTTCCTTGAGTTAAAGTAGAAATTTCTTTATGAACATTGATGGTCCTTGAACCATTAATTTTCTTAACTCGTTCATGTAACTCTTCCCAAACAGTTTGTGCATTAGTAGCATACATAATGCCTCCTAGAAGTCCTTTTGCTACTGAAGTCATTATCCAAGAAAGAAATATGGCATTAACCCTTTCTCAGTGGTTCCCTATAGCTTCAGGGAAATCCTCTTTTTACAAGAACCATCAACAAGTCCTAGCTCGTTTCTTCCTAATAGAGAAAGCCTCATTGATCGAAACCAGATAAAAGTAATTTTTGATACATGTGAGTTGGAATGTGATAATTTGAATACCACTCACATCTGATGGATGTAGAAATAGAGGATGATTATAGTCGATTCCAAAAGAAGCTCGATTGCTTCCTCCACCAGATACAACAGCATTTGTAACACATTTTTTATCTCCATTGATACTCATCCTTGTTTCTTTCATCTGAATGAACTTCCTTTTTTCCAGTAATTATGTGCGTAATTGAATTGATCTTCAAGCTCTATGGATTGAATGCTCTGATACCATGTATTGATTTGTGTTCTACTATATGAGCTAAGAACTCAGGAACATATGCAGAAGAAGAAGAAAGAAATACAAGCAGAGATGAAGTTGAGGAAGAAGAGGGAATTAGATGGTCTTGAAAGAGAAAGAATTAAAGTGCATTGTATTCATTTTATTGAATTGTATTCTTTACAATGAGCTGATCATGAACGTATGTACAGGAAGAATCTGCTCTACTGATTCTGTTATACAGAGCAGATCCTATTATACCTGTAACTAACACAAGGTAGTTAATAACTACCATCCTGATTTTGGTTACAAGTTTACTAAAGTACAGTTTAGTCCCTAGCTTTTGTACATTACAACTTCAGTCTTCAACATAAATGAAGGAAGGTCACCTGATAAGGGTGAGATTTCCCAATGATTCGTCTGACTATGATGGATAATGATAAGCCTTGGAATATTCCGATTCTTCTTGAATCGCGGAAGAAAAGATAAATAAAGATGTAAAAAGGTAAACGTTGTATGTATATGACCAAGAGAGAATCTTCAGAGAATGTTTATATATTCTCCTTTACAAAAAGTGTTCAATTCCCTCCTATAACTACATACTAGTGTTAGCACCCACGCGTTGCGCAGATAATTTGACGAAATATTAAGCTTATAAAATTATGATCTAATATATCATATTACATTAATAAATAATAGTTATACTATTTTATTATTTAATGTAGTATACATAAATATAGTAAAATATATACAAAATCAAAGGATACAAAGCATTATAGTAATCAAATAAATTATTTATTCCTTATTTATTGTTTATTAAATTAGCAAGTACTTAGTATTATACATTTAGTAATGTAATTTTTATTAATTTATCAATTGGATTAATATTTTGATATTACATCTCTTCTAATAGAACCTACGTATATATTTTCTTATTATGGAAATATATATTTTTATACTTATGTTATATTGTTTAAAATTCTTTAATTGTCTAAATTTATCAATATTTTCTAGAGTGTTATTTTATTTATATTTTGCTCTATAATTTATTCAAACCATAAATATTATAAAATTATCTTTATCCACCTCTTTTCGTACATTCATTTCGACTATAAATTTTCTAGAGTGTTATTTTATTTATATTTTGTTCTATAATTTATTCAAACCATAAATATTATAAAATTATCTTTATCCACCTCTTTTCGTACATTCATTTCGACTATAAATTTTCTAGAGTGTTATTTTATTTATATTTTGTTCTATAATTTATTCAAACCATAAATATTATAAAATTATCTTTATCCACCTCTTTTCGTACATTCATTTCTACTAGAAATTATCTTTATCCACCTCTTTATATTCTTTATTGTTTTTGTTTCATTGTTGTAAAATAATTCTAACACTCCAATTTGAATGAGTAGAATATTCTTTGTATTTTTATTTATAATTATAAAATATCTATATTTATTAATTCAAGTAGTGTAACCAATTAATTTAAAATTCAAAAAAGTTAGTTAGAGAGTAGTTTATTTTGTCTTAATAATGCCACTTTGCTTTTAATTAGTATATGTATTTATACGATACCATTTGATTTTTATTTATTTTTTCTGTTGCATGTATGAAGTGAGTTCCATACCATGAAAAAGATTTCAATGGGACCAGGAAGACAACCCACCACTAGAGCTTGCTTTGCTCTCGCTCCGCTCTCTCCCACCTGTCTTCTTCCCACTATAGTGGAAGATCTTTCACTTCACCATAGCAGGAACCTCGCTAACCTTCTCGGCCAGTTAGTCTAACCACAGGGATCCTCTCCTACTTTCCCACCCACCATTCTTCATTTGTGACTATTTATTTATTATGATTTTAGTTATATGTATATGTGCTACTTTTGTCAAAATAATTCTAATTATTTTTATAAGTCATATATATATATATATATATATATATATATATATATAACTTATAAAAATAATTAGAATTATTATGAGAAAAGTCGCACATATACACATAACTAAAATCATCATAAACAAATAGTCATAAATGAAGAATACTAAATAAATAAATAAATCAAATGATATCGTATAAATACATATACTAANTATATATATATATATATATATATATATATATTTGTTTCTTAGTTATCTAATTGTATTATCTGTGACTTAATATTGTTAAATAAATATATGAATTATTAATAAATTACCAATTTAGTATAAGAACTACTCCCATATATGTATACACACACATACTACTACTACTATATTAGGAAGAAATTATATTCTAATTTGAATTAGTATTTTTATTTTTTGTTGTTTTTGTTTTATTGTTGCAAAATAATTCTAATACTCCAATTTGAATGAGTAGAATATTCTCTGTCTTTTTGTTTTTTATTTATAATTATAAAATATCTATATTTATTAATTCAAGTAGTGTAACCAATTAATTTAAAATTCAAAAAAAAGTTAGTTAGAGAGTAGTTTATTTTGTCTTAATAATGCCACTTGACTTTTTATGGTTAAGACACTTGTCTTATTGTTGTGTTCTTGCTTCTCATATTCTATATAGATAGATCTTCCTATTTATAAGGGTACATGGGCCACAAAACCCTAGATAGTACAACTGGGAGGAATATTCATTAGGGAACATAAATCTTGGAACTAGCCGTTACTGCACGCTGAAGAGAGGTGCTCGTCATCGTCCTTATTTTCGTATTTACCGACCTACCATCTTCTCGTCACGTCAACCTTTCGGGATCAAGTTAACATGCTATATCGATGACACGTGGCAGTCTCCAAAGATTTCATTTGCATTGACCTAGTAAACGTATGATGTGAAGTTTTTTGCCCATACAATATCCCGCACTTGGAATCATCTTGTTCGAACGAAGATTAGCTTGTTATTAGCATAAAGACGTTTCACGCTTAGTGTAATTCAAATTTTCAATCAACCGGAAGATGCAGCAAGATAATAACAAGAAAAGAAAGGATTCATATATGTACTAAAAAGAAATTAAAAACAAAAATAACAAAGGTGAGGTATAATAGAAGAAGCATAAGAAGGAGCTGAGATAAAATTCTAGTGGGTTGTCACCCAACAGAAACAACGGACAAAAATACATTAGGTGTAGGTCGTTGCAGGAATATATTAGGCGTAATACGAAGTTGACGTCGAAAAAACTGAATTCAAAATTTATAATCAGTTTGTTATTATCTTACTAATTTTCACTCTTTTGCAAATATTTACATAATTCGATCAAAAAAACAAGGAGTTCGATTGAATCGATCAATGGCGACGCCACATGGTCAAAAAATTACATTGTGTATATATAAAATATTACGTTTTAGAGGTATGCACCACATATTGAACACCATTTGTCGGGAATTTTTTTTCACTTCTTTCAAATTTGAATACCCTCGGGGAAATTCCTAACTTCGCCATGAAATCGATACAACTACTTCTAGATCTCCCCTGAATGTCAATGCAAAAAAATATTTTATCGTCAACCACCTATAGAGCATGTATCAAAGGAGGGATTTTTCAGTCCAAACAACTTGCTTCGTTGAGTGTGGAAACAAGATATTCATGTAACGGATAAAGAAAGAGAAATAAAATGATACAGTTTAGACAACGCAAAAAAGTTGTAAGATGATAACATAGAATTTGGATGAGACAATATGAAGTCACAGAAATGGAAACTTAAATACAAAATGGTTCCTGAAAGATTTAAATTTTTTCTCAAATATGGTCAAACAAAAATTTAACTCTGAAAGAAGCACTTCATATGTTAAATTTAATTGATTTATTTATCATTTTTATTTATGAAAAAGACTACTTATATTTTGAGCAAAACCAACACAAGATTCCTTTAATTTCATCTTCCATAATTAATTGACTAAACTCATTGCATATTCGGTGGTGAAGCCAAAAAATTTCTTAAGGGTGTTCAAATTTAAAGTAAGTGAAAAATTTTCCCGATAAAAGGTGTTCAATATATGTTATATACCTCTAGAACTTAATGTTTTATCTATATACACAATATAATTTTTCGGCGAAAGGTGGTCAAAAGGGTGGTCAGTTGACCACCCTGGATAGGTTGTAGAAAAAACAATGTTTTAGAATGTGAACCGAAGACTTTGTCATCTTTCACTAAATTGAAGTCTTTCTACCAGCAACGTTCGTGAGGGAGCACTGGTTTTCATCGTTAAATATAGGTATCGAATTTGAGTCTGGAATATAAAACCGTCTGTGTTAGAAAGCGCTTTATCCCATAGTGAAATTTAACCACGCGAATCCGAATTTAATCGGATATTCTAACGTGGATACTAGACATGAGATGAACAAAAAAGTCTTCCTTTCAAATTCTTGTTTGATTTTTGAAGTCAACATGAGTTGCCTACATTATTACATTCTCTGATTGCTCTTTATATACCACATCTCCTTGCCTCAGTCAGGGCACATTCTAATAACTAAGACTAGCTATAGCTTCATCTCATTTTCTCAAGTAATTATAAATCCATACTCTTTGCTAATGGCATTCTTGTCTAGGCTCTTTGTTCCCAAAATCATGGAAATATTTCCCAGCCCCAAAACTTGTCTGCTTAAGACTATTGCCATGTAAGTTAACAACTACCTGCTTTTATCTTTCCCATCATGTAATTGTGCAAGTCATTTATCCTTATTGAGTTTAACTTCTTATACTGTCAAGTTAAAGTTACTTAATTAAAACAAAATGTAACTGCACATAGTAGCACTGATTTGATAATTTAGAAGTGCAAAAGTTCTTTACATTATCAGTGTGTATAAGTTAAATTCTTATTTGACATGCAAGATTCTATAATTTCCTTAAGTTTATGAGTTATTTCTTATTGATACTTCTTCTGGAATTTGTTGGCTTTTCTTTGTGTTGTTTGATTTGCAGAAGATGCATAAACACAGCTGCAAGGAAGCCGCCAAGGCCAATAGTAAAAACTAAACCACCACAAAACAATATAGTTCTTGATCAAAACAAAGACAAGAAAGAGATTCTGATGACAGAGGAGAAGGATAACAGAAAGCTCCAAGACAATAATTCCATGGTCAAGACAAACTAAGAACCTTGTTAAAAATAATAAGCCATTTGTACTTGCCTGATTTCAGACAAGATGGTAACTAATAGATTCAATATCATTGAGCTTCTTTCTCCCATAATTCATGATGAGATTTAAAAACACTCCATGATTATGAAAATCTACTCTTCTTTTTTTACTCCCATTAGTCTAAAGTTTTTTTTTTTTTAATGACTGTGGTGTCCAAACCAGTTTGCGCGCATCTTGACTAATTTCATGGATACCTGCAACCTCCATTAGTCTAAAGTTAGTGGAGTACAAACTGCCTATCATTAGTGAAACTAGTAGCAACAAAGTGGTCCCTTTTTCTCCCAACAAATTACTAGTAGTGTGATCTTTTATTCTGTCATAGGTGCTAGTATTGTTCTTCTGTTTCGTGGCCTATCCTCTAATAGTAAGTTTGTAAACGAGCAAAAGCATAGGATTTATGATTGTTTGATAGGATTGCATCCAAGTAAAAAGAGAGGAAACATGTCTACTGGTTGCTTTGAACGTTGTATGTACAATATTTTTTATAATTTTTTTAGAGTATTTCATGGATAATGTAACATTTGAAGTTTTAGAATTTGATATATGCTATTTCATTTATCCGGCATTAAAATATATCGATTATAATGCTGTTATGAAAAGTTTTTGAGTTTTCCTTGAGGGTACAGAACATGAGCGAAAATTTTTCTGTTTCTTGAGTAATATAATATGTGAGAATTTGCTATCCTCACTCGACAAGTTGCAAAACCATTATAAAATCGAGAAGTAAGGGAGATCTTTTATGTTAATTTCATGAGTATTTAGATATTGTACCCCAAAACTGTAAAAAAAAATCATCTAGCAGATATTAGTAAGAAGTATCACCTATAAAAAAACTGAGAACTTGGTCAAAAAGATGGACCTATAGTTGTAACAACAACAAAAAACACAGTATAATCCCACAAGTGGGGTTTAGGGAGGGTAGAGAGACTGTTTCCGACAAACCCTCAGCCTATCCTTGTTTTGATCAACCCAAATTCAAGAGTCTCTGTGTGCGTCTCTATCTAGTCAGATAAGTTTTCAAACACTTCAAGGCAGTACAAGATTAAGGCAGTTTTCTTTTTTTTGATGGATACAAGATTAAGACAGTTATATGTAACAAAAAAAGTTAAACATGCTGAAATGAGAAAGCATTTTATGTTTTTAGTTTGAGAATATAGAATATAGGAAGTGAAATGGTCATTCCTCCATGCGATTTTCCTCTGACTGCTTTTGCGAAACCTTGACCTTGATCGGCAGTGTAAGAGATGGCTCTTTGACGAGCGCAGCAGGAGCTTTGACCATGTGAATGCTCTGCTCGAGCTCCTTCGCTGCTTCTCTCTGCTCCTTGGCTTTCTTTCCTTTCATCCTGTCCAATTTGCCAACAAATGTTAATAGCAACTAAAGGCATATGACAAATAAAAAGTGATGGAAATTAATGAAGCACAATCTAAGGAACCTTTTTGCGATATGTCTATCCTCCCTATCGACTCTGATTTTATCAATTTTCTTGATGGCCTTCAAAGTGTTCTCAGTTAGATTCCTGTCATATCTCTCCGGCCTATTACGCTTCCTCTCGAATTCAAATGTCGAGTCCTTCAAATAGGAATTAGCAGCAGGAAAAGAAATTTCAGTATCCCAAAAAACCAAAGTAAATGGAGTTTAATTCAACAAAGAGCATGTACCATATCACAAAAAGAGTGGCATCGTTTACCTGAGTCATGTCCTTTCCATGCAGCCGCCTATAGGCTTTTGTCCATTTAACTTTACGTGGATTCCTCTTCATCTTAAAGTTCTTGTGACACTTAGATCTACAGAACCGAAAGATCTGCACAGAGAAAACACAGAGAAGCTTTTCCGTTACTTGATGAACAGCCTAGAATTCGGAACAACTCATTTCGTAGCAACCCTTTCACGAAAACCACATGAAACTGGAAAGAAAAGCAATGAGGAAAATATGGTGTGCCATAAAAGAGACAACCAGAAAGATTATAAATCAATGACTAGTCCCAAAACACTCTTCGACACAACTGCAATTGAGCATTAGGTGAAAGAGTTTAATAACTATTCTTGCATGAGACTAAATTTGTGATTGAACAGCTATTTAGTTGGCTCCGAATCCAGTACATCAGTTTATTCAAGGTTATATAGAGTACAGAAAAGGGCTAAAAATATCCCTATCGCCTGATAAATGGTTTGTTTTACGTTCTGTCCACCTTTTGGTCCAAAACTGTACACAACGTTATTTCTGGGACTAAAAGTACCCATATGACTAACGACAAAATTTGTGGGCCCCACTTTTAATGAACTGGCATCATGTAATTGGACCACGCGGCTTCTTATTTTATTTCTTATATTCAGATTTACCCGCCCCATTATTTGACCAGGGGCCTCTTTGTTATTTTTCTTCTTTTTCCCACTTCTTCTTCTAGAAGACCTGCACATTTCTCCATTTAAGCTCACATAATCTGAGAATAGCACAGAAAATAGCAACGCCGGAAATCAAAATATTCTAGAAGTGTCCATAGCCCTTACATGGGCTAAGAAGTTGGTTTTCACCTCTGTTCCGGTAATGTTGAGGCCCGTGATTTAGCTTTGCTGTCAGTAGCATTAAATCTTTTCCAAATCACCTTTTCTTACTTTAAAGCCATTTTTCAATTGTTTTTGCCCTCTGTATATCTCTACTCTCTCTCTCTCTCTCGCAAAATCAGCTTATTGCAGTAGTTGAATTCCATCATCACACAAGTGCCAGTGTACAAAATAGGAGGTTTGGGTACTTTTTCATACCCTAAACAGGCCGGTCAAAAAAAAAATTGGCAGTAAGATTTTTTGGTAAACTGTTACTAGGATTGAGACTTTGAGGAAGTGAACAAGGAGAGATGGTGTTAATTTGGCAGCGAAGATTTTTTGATAAATTATGGGTTTGAGACGTTGAGGAAGTGAACAAGGAGAGATGGTGTTGTAAATGAGGGCAAAGTTTATCAAAAGTTTTAGAGGTTGCAGGAAAAGATGGATTGCCCATATGTTGGTTTTTTTTTAATTCCAGGTGGTGGTTTCCATTGCTTCAACAAGAGAGAGATAAAGGATATGAAGTCGGACTAAAATAAATGGGGCGGGTCAGAAAAGAGGTGGGTATATTCTACCCATATGTATGGACTGAAACCAGGAGTCACGTGGTCCATTTACATGATGCCAACTCATTAAAAGTGGGATCCACAAATTCTGCCGTTAGTCGTAGGGGTATTCTTAGTCCCAGAAATAACGTCGTGTGCATTTTTGGACCAATAGGTGAACGGAGCGTAAAAATAAACCATATATGAAACGAGGGGTATTTTTCGCCCATTTCCGAGTATTGTCTGAAATTAATCGCTCAAATCATTACAAGGCCCGTGGAAAAGAAACATTAAAGGACCCATGGCAGAACCCAAAGCCCAAAGGTGGAACATTTTGCAACCCATCCCACATCAGCAGTTGTTATGGAAGCTTGCAACCAATGTTTCCTCTCTTGTTCTAGGCTTTGCTCCTCACACTTCTCCCTGTTCTGCCCAATTGTGGCTATGCAGCCAAGGGCTGTACTACTTGTAGAAAACCCCTCATTAAGTTTTTAAATGGCCCCAAAATTAAGGTTGGAAGCAAAGGAGGGAGACGATTTTCCAAAACCCTAATTTGGAGTTGTATTAATTCTAAACTCAAGGATCTTCAGGAGAGGAGAACAGAGGGAAGCTCCATCTGTTACGCTATTTCTTGGGTAGAAACTAGAGAAACACCATGAAAACCATGACAATGAAAAATTGAAAGGGTGCAACCATAGCAAAAGCTCAAGAAGAAGAAAAATCTGCATAACTAACGGAATGACACGTAAGATGCAGCCCATGTGACGTGATAGTTATTGTGGGACTAAATCTATCTTAATCTGATCTAAAGTTGGCCAACAAATAAAAGCTCACTTAAACCTACAGCGGTTATTTTCTGAAATAATATTTAAGTGTTTACTCACGTGATGGAATGTGAGAAATAAAAGGACTTTTGAAGAAAAAATAGACTTCTTGCCCAGAAAGCAAGTTATTGTGGGCCACCAAATGCTAATTGTAAGAGAAAAGGGAAAGGAAGAGAAATCAGAAAACCTCACAACTTAAAGAAAACGGCATCTAGGATCATTAAAACTCAAGAACTAGTAGTCGGATGATTTATTCGGACTCCAGGTCCTGTAGGAGCCTTGGCCCCCGATCACAGTATAGCCTTGGAGTCATCGATGGTAAATAGAATATTGGCAATGAAAAATATCGATAGCATATCTGATGGATAAGGATAGCGGGTCTATTGGATAGAAGTAAAACATTTGCTCAACAATTGTTCCTCACAAAAGGAATATAACCAACTGATCGAGTTCGAGAATAGGAATCTCTAATCAGTGAGAAAAAGCATGAATACTATTCTCTTTTTCAACAAATACCTACTTCACATCCGGCCTTGACCAATACTATCGCTTACACACTCCAAGAAGCCTTTTGTGACTTTTTGGATGAGAAACAAAGTAAACTTCACTAACAAGGCTGGTCAAGTATTTTTTTTCTTGATTAAGTTCCCAATTATGTGCCCAGGGACTGAAAATCATGTCGTTCCATAATCCTTATGTAATGTTTACAGATTATGTTATAATGTTGATGATTACATTATATGAATGTTAAGCTTCTGATAAGACATGCCTAAATCTTAGTTTGCCTCTTTTCCTTTATAGAGTTCAATTGTTTATTCAATAAATTATTTACTTAATCTAAATGTTAATAGTACTTATGTCTGATCTATAGTGATGTGGAATAAAATCTGTAGTTGTTAGGCTAGATGGCCGAGGATCTATTGGAACAGCCTCTCTACCTCCACAAGGTAGGGGTGCACACTACCACCCCACTATGGCACTACTTGAGATTATACGGGATATGTTATTGTTGATGTTTGTTGTTAGGCTAGATGAAGTGAACCGTTCTTACTGGAGACCTATATGAATGAGTTTCAATTTGGCTCATGAGAGTATACTTTAAATTAGTGTCTTTTTCATGAATAAAAAGGTCAAGACTGCCTCGCTTTAGGATCCTCCCCCCCCCCCCCCCCCCCCCCCCCCTACCCACCCCACCACGACTACTGAATTAATTTTTT
>ML285070.1:14684-51084 GCA_005239495.1 Nicotiana undulata
CCCCCCCCCCCCCCCCAAAGATTTTAGCACAAAGAAGATTTAATTCTTTTTCAATTTTTCAAGCTTTCCTAAACAAGAGCTCGGGCATAGTAATAGCAAATTGAAATGGTTAGCTCAATTTATCAATGCACATTTGGAACTCTTGGCCCTAGTGCAGCTCTGCCTGAAAGTTCATACTTTTCCCAGCGCAGGCATAAAAGTAGTTAAATATATAGTCACAGAAAAGTTAGATTATACCTTCTATAAACTCAAAGCTAGTCTCAAACCAGATAATCAGCAATCGGACTGGAAACTAGAATGCATTATTGCTCGATACTAATAGCATGTTTGACCAAGCTTCTAAATTCAACTTATTTTGAGAAGCGTTTTTTTCTCAAAAGTACTTTTTTCAGAAGTACTTTTGGTGAGAAGTCGTCTCTGTTTGGTTAATTAGTTTGCAAAACGCTTCTGAGCAACAATTAGTGTTTGATCAAGCTTTTAAAAAGTGTTTCTAAGTTTTTTTTTCGAAAGTACTTTTCAAAAAAAGATGCCTTTGGGGACAAGCTAATTTTTTCTGTTTCTCCAAAACTGCTTCTACTTCTCCTCAAAGCATTTTTTTTCTTCTAAAAAATTGGCCAAACACTTTAACTTTGGAAAGAAAAAAACGCAAAAAAAGTACTTTTGGCTATGAAGACGCTTGGCCAAACAGACTATAAGTCAAAGATCCTTGGCAATACTCAAAACTTAAAATCTACGTATCCTATGATATTCTTTTATAACCAGAAAAAAAATTCCCAAGGGCCAGTATAAGTTCGAAACTCGGTAGATAATGGGCTCACCCCTCTACTCTTCTCCACTTAAATACCAGGGGCGTCTAACCCAGACATTCACGTCACGCTCTTACCACTAGACCGGAGCCTTTGGGGCTCCACTTATCCAATGATTTCGCAGCGGAAAACACATTGAGTCCATCAAATTGCCAAATTTCCTTAAACCATAACTATGGTATGCATATCATAAAGTAAGTAACAATGGAGGAAAGATTCATATCCTACCTTTGCATCATTTCGAACAAACTGAATACCATGGCCTGGATATATAGTTGAGGAACAAAACCAACATTTCTCCAATCTCATTGTGACCTCCTGTTAAGCTGCCCTGATTCTCTCTGTGACATAACAATGTACTATTAAATAAAAACCATGAAACTGACAAGGGCAAAGTGATTTAATAAGCAAAACTGGAGTTGTACACCAAAGATAAGATCTTTATAACATAAAAGCATCGACTCAATAAATAGTTCCAGCGCAACTATTGAGGAACTACTGAGAATGAAAAATACAAAGATATTCATTAACAAGAAAATAAGCGAAAAAAGAGCATGGAAATAGCTTAGAAAAAAGGGGAATGGAAGAGAGGAGATTACTCGGCACGCAAACAGGAAGAGACTGCGGCAGCGGTAACGGAGGGGGAGCAAGTGGGCAGTGGAGAACGGAGCAGCTATGACCTCAGAATGGCGGCAGAAATTAATATAGGGTTGAGGACTCAGAATTATGCAAGCTATAAATCGCATTAGCATTATCGATCCTATTAAAATATAGTCAAACTGCGATTTACGACTAATCAGTTTTTAAATTTTTATTTTTATTTTAATAGGTGGTTGATTTATTGCTTGTTGGTTGTTGATTATTAGTCTTGTTCTTGCTTTTATTTGAAAAATTAATAGTTGCAAACATTATTTCATGCCTATTTGGCTTGGTCTCTACTTGAAAAAGAGAGACTTAATCTAGGAAAATTTGGCTAGCAAGAAATTGTGTCAATCGAGAGATTGGTAAGCCCAATTAAAGGGTTGAACCCAGAGAAAGTAAAATCCGGCTTGAGCTTATTGTCAACTGCTTTGTTCAATACCCATTTAGACTTGAGAAAGCCAAATTGAGCAAAATCAGTCTTTGATCGAGAGGTATTGAGTGGGTACTCCGAGTGTTGATATTTATAATACACCCCGACCAGTAAAATAAGTTTTAAAGTGTACAACCTATTAAGCGAACACCTAGGTGAAGGTCATAGCCCTAGGCCTTTTTATCATTTGAAAAACAATCAAAAATAATTTCCTGGTTTCATTCTTTAAAATCGCACTCGTAGTTTTAGTTAGATTTTCAAACAAAACCTAATATTGCGGAAGTGCAAATTAAGATATACAAATCAACGCAATAAGATATATACTACTAGTGACCATTCACATACTAGTTCCATGTGGAATTCGTCCTGAATCTGTTGGGTATTATTATTGCATCGACCGTTTTCATATCCTCAAATATAAGAGTGAAATTGGACGATATCACTTACCTAGGTCGAAGGGTTTATCACAAAGAGAATAGATCTCACCTCCATGTTGTCCTAGGTCACTGAGAGCTATGTTTTTATTTCTTTCAAATCGTCTGCTACAATGTATCACCTCATTAAGTACCTCGCTAACCTCCCTCAAAGCTTTCTCATGATTTCTACTATTTTGTTCTTATGTAGTTTCCTGTTGTTCCTGCCGAGCAGCAAAGCTTGACACATCCATGGATATTTATGCAAAGCATTTAAGACCTTATTCATTTCAGTCGTCATGGATTCCACAGAGCCCGAGATCTACTCTGATACCATTGATACGAACGGCAATGGAACGATAAATTAAAAGAAGAAAATGAAAGATAAAGATGTTAAGGAAAAGAAAATGCAGAACAAAAATAGATAGGGTTTAATTTATAAGGTAAAAGGACTCCAATACAATGATTATAAAGAAAAGAAGAAAGGGAATCTACAGTTGTCCTATGCTCCTATGTGGCAATTCTTATCATCCTATCAGACCCCATTAATAATAAACAAGGACAACTGATGCTGTCAATGTGCATTTACTGATAACTATAAAGTAAATATAAAGGGGCTTAAACTCAAAACTTAGTCCCAACCTATAAAGATAAGTAACTTAACTGCCTACCACATATCTTTTAAACCTAACGTACAACCCCCAAAAGTTATACACTCTTCAGCTCATATCATACATATACCGATTTTTTGTTCTAAATTTTGTATCTTTGCATGTCCTATTCGATTTAGCTTATTAGAGTTACAACCGATTTTGCCCTAACTCTTTGACTGGTTTGATTGATTTTTATTTCTTAATCAGTATTTATCTTTCCATGCTATAAAAATCCATCTCCGTCTTTCCTTTAGATAGAGACGAACTTATTACACTCTCACTCATATTTTACTATTATTTCTCTGTGAACTTCTCTGGTTTTCTCATATTGTTCTTCGATTTTTCTATGGCTCTGGTTATTATCTTGGTCGACAGAAAGCCAAGGTCATTGAGGCTTCTATCAATTAATTCTCCTCCTACACAAGTACAACCGGGACTCTACGAGTCTCGTAGACTCTAAAGTGTTGGATGTTTAAGCAAGTGACTCAATCTCTCTGAATTCAAAGCCGGTTATGTATTGTATTTGAAGGACTTTTGGTTTTATTATCAGTTCTGCTATTGAAACTAGTTAGTGCATTGACTCTATAAGTTTATTGTACTTTCATTGTTTATTATGTTCTGAATCTTTCTTGATTAATTTATGGTATGATATCTCCCGTAAATTGGCATGCATTAGAAATCTTCTAGATATGACTTGATATCAAATGTATGTTTATTATGTGATCTATACATTTTAGAAAATTTATGTTTGTCAGCATTAGGGGCGGATCTACCTTGTGTGAAGCGGTGTCATACGACATCGATTCGCCGGAAATTTCATAAAAGATGCATATAAATTACATGTAACAATATCTTATTTGAATATATATTTTAAAATAACCTCGCTGAACAAGCACACTTGATTAGTTCACTGGTCAATCCCTTCTTTCATATAGGAGAGGCTGAGGGATCGATACTCAACTATGTATAGAATGAATGCTTTTAAGTTTTTAAATCTTTTTTTTTTGTGAAAAAATTGATGTTGCCAATATAATTTAAAACCAAACTGTAAACCAGACGGACCAGGATTAAAAAATAATTTCAGCATACTTGAAATTCTTTAAAAACTATTCATCCTCCTCTGCAATTTTTTTTTAATATGATATTATAATGATCAACCATTTATGTCTTTAAATATCGACACCACTTACAAAAGATTCTGCGTACGCCCCTGGTCAGCATATGTGTGGAGCTTTCATTGGCTCTTTATCTGTCTGGTTCTATGATCACGCCCAACTATGCCTTGTAAAAAGGATTAAGCGGTCGCAATAAATATAATCCGGTTCAAGTCCGGAGTCAAATCCCACAGTGAACTTACTACAACTTTTAACAATGCTAAAGATAAGCTCAGACAATTTCTGGATGCAAGATTTTTAATGGATAATAAGTGGAATTTATTTAGCTAATGAAAAAATGACAATAAAATTAGCAATAATCAAGACTAAAGTTGAATTCAAAGGTAAAAGGATCTAGGGCTATTGATTTTCCCAATTGCTGGATTAAGTCGGATCTAGGGCTATTGATTTTCCCAATTGCTGGATTATGTCCTAACTCTTTAGCTATAATCTCGCCGTAATACTCTATGAGGATTATGAGTTTCGGGCTACCGTAATTATCTTTGGATCAATTACGATAATTTACTATAAGCATTCTCTCGAACTACTCTAGTAAACAATTTATGCAACTTAGAATTATCCCACCAAAGCTTCGTTATTTCTAATCCCGCTTTTAAATCCAAGAAACTAATCTCTTAACTTACCCAAAATTGGTATTGTTCAACAACAATATAACTAAGTATTCTTTCTCAAGCCACAGAAGATAACTAAACACGATTAATCAAGGGCCCTTTCAATTAATCACAAGACACACATAGTTGAACAATCATAGAATAAAAACGGCTCAATTATATCAAAATAGAGTCAACACTTCATCCAACAATTGGTTCCATCAACCTTAGATTATGGGTTAGCTACTCATACTAATGGATAAAAATTCACTAAAACAATTCATAATCAACAATAGAAGTAAGAAGAAGAAGATGAAAACTCTGAGAAAATTCTCCGTCTTCTCTCCCTTGTTCTTGCCTTCAAAATCTCCTAAAACCAGCTATCCTGCTCTTCTGGGTGAATTAGGCTTCATATAGGTTTTGGTTAGTCGCCTAGGAAATAACATAATTAACCCTGAATTGTTGGCCTTCGTCTGCCCGTCCGAGGCCGTGGATTCGACCGCGGATCTGACCCCGAATTTCAACCAATATTCTGCCTCCAATGCGCGGTCCAATTCACGGCCGCGCACCTGGAGGAGACTTCCTTCTTGCTTTCCTCGCTCCTTTTCGCCCGGACTAACCTTCGATTGGCCTTCCATGCTCCATATTGACTCCAAAACCCTCTTTAGCTCCCTCCTAGCTCGAAATGGGTCCTGCAAACTATAAAATTCTTAATTAGAGCATTTTGTTATCTTTTAACATTCAAACATCAATAAAAGTGCGGCTAAATTAGAGTGTAAATAGTGTCTAAATTGCATAAATATAGCATATTATCAACACCCCACACTTAAACCACTGCTCATCCCCGAGCAATCACACCACACTCTACAGAGGCCTAACTTCACTGAGAGACTTCCCTACTCGTCACACCAAGAATATTTCACATAGATTGAGTACATTAGTGTAACATCTAAGCCTCAAGAGTTGACTCCCACGATCCACGCAATATTCCTAACCGGCTTACTTACTCTATTCAGAGGTCCAGACTTACCTCTCCTTCATGAATCAAGTGCCTGCTCACAACAAAAGAGACTCATTCGACAATCACTAAAATTCACACACACTGAGGAACTTCAAAATGAACATAATTTACTCACCCTCAGAAATGATATTCATGTGCCACAGAAAACGCGCCATAGGCTTGACCGTAGTGTACTACTCTACTAATTGAGCTCGTTTAGTCTAGGATCAAGTAGGACTTTATTTGGATGTAATGTAGGTTGCGGGTCAGGTAGGATAATATAATAATGACTACACCTCCCTAAGCACTTTAATACATTTATTTTGCAATCAAGCCCACACTTAAGTTAAACCAATATTTCCACCTTTGACACCACGTATATCACCCCACACTTCTTTGAGCGCAATCACCTTAAAAACCACCAAAGAACTATTACCAATCAACATAATACACTATTAACATTGTTTTTTTTCCATTTCCAAGTGGCTTTTTCAACAAGATACACCTTTATCCTTATTTCCCTAGTTCCACTCAAAAACCCCACCAATTACCCCACACTTTATCCTTTATAAATTCATAGTAGTTCAAGTGCTTACGAGAGGTAAAGGGTTCAAAAAGATGGTCAAATCAAACAAGGGATAAGGCTTGTAATGTGGTTGCCAAGGAACATGATTACAGGCTCAACGGGGTTAACTACGATACATAACAAATAGGTGGGTGGAACATATATATATATATATATATATATATATATATATATATATATATGGTTCAACAAAGAAATGTCTATATCATGTTCCAGACTAAATAAGACTACCATTTCACTTTGCAGACACACGGGGCAAGTTCTAGGCGTTAAATGTCGTGCATAGAATACAACAAGCCTCACACACACATGAAACATGACTCACTCCAGATTAGATCATCAAACACTCAGATCAGGATACTTAAGCCAAGTTAAGAAAAATGATTTTAAGGCATTCTTACAAGAGTCAACAAATGAGCCTAAGCGTTATACTAAAGTACTCGCTATATTCAAGGCATTACAAAGTTAAGAGATCTTATTCTAATTCTACCTATAGCCCATAAGTTCCTAACTAAAAAAAAACTAACTACACCCAGTTCAAATGAAACCCTTGGAAAAGAACTGTGGTTTAAAGAAAAACCAAAGGGGAATTGATACACTACTACAAAAGAAAAAATTTTGTTTTGTCTTTTTGTTTTTAATATCGACTTTAGTCCCTCAAGAAACCCATCGAATGGTATCCATTTTCGGGACAAGTCGAAAATGATTTATGCAAATAAACTAAAACTATTCTATATACAACATACAACAACGTATCCCCCCACCCCCACACTTAAAAAGATGGCATGTCCCCATGTCATACAAAATAAATTAATGTGAGGTAAAGGAACTTCCCTAGTGGATCAGTCTTGATTGGAGATAGTGCTAGGGTCGAGATGACACGCTCTCCCCAGCGCACGCAGCCAGCCCATGATTTTCTTCTCTGACTTCGCATTTTGGGTGGCCAAAGCATCAACTCTAGCCCCCAATTCCGTGACGGAAGTGCGCAACCCTGCCATTTCTTGTTCTAAAATTGTCATCCGTGTACTCCGTCTTACCTAGGATGGTCTTTCAGCCACTTCAACTTGTTCTTATGGGGGTGAGGCAGGCCTAACCTCCTCCTGGCCTTCATTGCCTTCCTCCGGCGCCTCAGAATCATCATTATGAGTTTCCACAGGTGCCACCGGGTCTTTCCCGATGATCACTTTGTCTGCCCTGCACTTTTCTTCTTTCCTCACCTTTCCATCCACATTGGGGTTCTCAGGCACCCTTGCTTCCCTGCACAATCTAGTGACCAGAGAGGGGAATAAGAACCCATACCTCTTCAGTGGTGAACGGATGAACATCTCATACTGGATAACCTTGGCCACATCAAAATCGTGGCCTTTCATGAAACACCAGATCAAGGCCGCTCTCGAACCATTTACCTCAGTGGTGTTGTGGGATGGCATCAAGCGCCTGTTGATGATGTAAAGCCAGCACTTTCCTTCAAAAGTGAGTGAGGAAGAATGCAATTTCGATCCCGGCACCACCCACATTACCTATTTGTCTTGTACACATATAGTTCGAAAAAATACATTCCATGTGATGGGTTCGCGCCTGTAAGTATCATAGTAATCCTTCTCCCCATTGAATACAGGCAATTGATACAATCTCCTGATATCTTATATCGAGGCATCCACCCTCATTTGTCTCACAATGCATATTCTCTCCTCATGTTCAGGGCAGTTGGCGAAGAACTCCCGAACAAGCATCAAGTGACCCTCCTCCGACTCTTTGAAGAAGATGTTCAGCCCGCGCCTGATCAACTTCCGATATATATTAGGGCACTCATCCTGGAGGGATTCCCTGTCAATACCTCTTTCCGATACAGGCTTTCTCGTGGCCTTCAAACTGAAACGGTCTTGGGCAGCTCTGGAGACAAACCTGCTACGATCAAATTGAGTTGCACTGGCCGGTGCCGGTGCCCGGGATGAGCCTCCATGGCCACTTGACGAGGCTCCAGTAGAGCGTCTCTTCCTTGAAGGTTGCATTATACCTACATAATAAACACTACTATCAGTAATCGGCGGAATATGTGAACCAATGGCGGTTACTCGGACTTCACTCGCACAATTGGTCACAATTTGCATTCAAAACCCATTGTGGCAATTCAACAAACACTTAGTGTGCATATTCTCCCCCAGGTTACCCGAAGACCCAATTAGACTTCCACTCCTCACTAACCCAACAATCTCTTCCCCCAATTCAACCAAATCTATTAGCCTCACATACCACATATAAACCACAATCCAAAACCAAGACAAAAGTACCTATGATTCGACTATCTTACACATACAATAGTAAAGGAAAAGAATGGGAAAAATGACAAAAATTGAAAAGAAAAAAAATACTAAGAAAGAGGAATAAAATCATGTTACTTACTTGGAGATCTTGAGAGGAACGGAGGTTGGGTATTGGTTGAGTGGAGAAGAGAAAGAAGGAGAAGAAGAGTTGTTGATGGGAGCAAGTTGAGGGAGAAGGAGGGGAGAATATGTTATTTTGTGGGGGGAAGGGGGAAGGGTTTTAGATTTTGTTAGGGGAAGGGAAGGAGGAAGTGGGGAAGTGGGCGGTTGGGGGGGGGGGGTTAAGTAAAAAACTAATTATTGTTAATAAGGAAGAAAAAAAAGTGTTAAACCTGGTACCGCCTCATCCGCGGTTGAGTGCGTTCAATCCGCGGCCGCGGATGAGGAACGGTGAGGGGTCAAAAATTGGTGGCCTAGTGTGCGGTCAAGTCTGCGGTTGCGGACTTGCGACAGTGACGAAGCCAAAATCCGCTCCCTAATCCGTGGTCCAATCCGCGGGCGTGGACAGGGGCAGTGGACAAGCCAAAATCCGCGGTCCAATTCGCGTCCGCGGATCTCAATCTCCAGCAACTTTTTGTTTTTTTTCGTGCTTTTACCTATCTCCGGGTTAATTTTGACCCTCGAGTCCTTCCAATGCGCATAATTTTATCCCTGCACATTAGTAGATTGATCAATGTCGTTCAAAATTAATTACAAAAACAAGAGTAAAGAAAACTAGTGGGTTGCCTCCCAAAAAACGCCTAAGTTAACGTCGTGGCACGACGATTTACAACAAATCATGGGTTGCTTCCCAGGAAGCGCCTGATTTAACGTCGCGGCATGACGCAGGCTTTCATTGGCACTCTTCGTTCGCGTATTGGGACTCTTTACAAGATATCACCACTCTATCCCCCTTTTCTTCGACCATTCCAAGGTAATGTTTCAACCTTTGCCCATTCACCATGAACTTATTGGTCCCATCTTCGTATTCAATTTCTACAGCTCCACTTGAGAACACTTGTACCACTCTGAAGGGTTCTGACCATCGGGACTTCTACTTACCCGAAAACAATCTCAATCTCGAGTTGTATAACATCATTAGATCTCTAGGTTTGAAGTTCCGATCTAAAATGTGCTTATCATGCATCATTTTCATCCTTTCTTTGTATAATCTTGCATTCTCAAATGCATGGAACCTGAACTCCTCGAGCTCATGTAACTCAGTGACTCTGCTGGTGCATGCGGTCTCCATATCAAAATTCAACTGTTGCAGTGCCCAAAGGGCTTTATGTTCGAGCTCTACTGGAATATGGCATGCTTTTCCAAACACCAACTTGTATGGTGACATACCAATTGGAGTTTTAAATGATGTGCGGTACGCCCATAAGGCATCATCCAGCTTCTTTACCCAGTCAGTCCTTGTTGCATTCACAGTCTTGGTCAGGACACTTTTAATTTCCCTGTTGGACACTTCAACTTGCCCGCTCGTTTGTGGGTGGTAAGGTGTGGCTACCTTATGGCGAGCTCCATACTTTTCCAACAACCGTGTGAACTCTCTATTGCAAAATGTGTTCCACCATCACTGATTATAGCTCTCGGGGGTGCCAAAACGTGTGAAGATGTTTTTCTTTAGGAAACTTCTCACCCCTTTTTCATCATTGGTTGGGAGAACCACCGCTTCGACCAATTTGGATACATAGTCAACTGCTACCAATATGTATTTGTTACCATATGAGCTTACGAAAGGCCCCATAAAGTCAATCCCCTACATGTCAAAAAGCTCCACCTCTTGAATTGTGGTCATCGGCATCTCGTGACGCCGAGATATGTTGCCTGTCCTTTGGCATTCATCACAACTTTTTACCCAAGCATGGGCATCCTTGAATAGAGTTGGCCAATACAACCCCAATTACAACACTTTTTCTGCTGTCCGGATTCCTCCAAAGTGTCCACCATATGGTGAATCATGGCAAGACTGCAAAACAGAAGGTTGATCTTTTTCGAGGATACACCTCCGGATCATGTTATCTACACATATTTTAAAAAGTAGAGGTTCATCCCAATAATAAGATTGACAATCACGGAAGAACTTTTTCTTTTGAATTGAAGAGGGTTCATAAGGTACAATACTGCTAGCTAAATAGTTAGCAATATCAGCATACCATGGCGTCTCCTCCATTGTCACAGCAAGTACCTGTTCATCCGGGAATGTCTATATTATGTCTTTAACCTCCATCTTCTTTTCAGCTCCTTCCAATCTTGAGAGGTGGTCTGCCACTTGATCGTCCGTTCCTTTTCTGTCACGGATTTCCAGATCGAACTCTTATAGCAAAAGGACCTAGCGGATTAAACGTGGCTTTGACTCCTTTTTTGCTATCAAGTACCTAATTGATGCATGGTCAGTATAAACAATAACTTTTGAACCAATTAAGAATGACCTGAATTTGTCGAAGGAAGACACTACAACCAACATTTCCTTTTCCGTTAAAGTGTAATTGAGTTGTGCACCGCTGAGCGTCCTGCTTGCATAGTAAATTGGGTGCATCATCTTGTCTTTGCATTTCCCCAAGACTGCTCCTATAGCATAATCATCGGCGTCAGACATGAGCTCGAACGGTTGCTCCAGTTAGGTGAAACAATGATGGGTGTGGTTACCAACCTCTTCTTCAGCTCCTCAAATGCCAACCTGCAATCATTAGAAAACACAAAGGGATGATCATTTTCAAGAAGCTTACATAAAGGGTTACCAATCTTGGAATAATCTTTAATGAATCGCATGTAGAATCCGGCGTGCCCAAGGAAACTTCTCACTGCCTTTACCGAAGTGGGCGGTGGCAACTTCTCAATCACATCAACCTTAGCATGGTCGACTTCAACTCCCTTACTGGACACTCGATGCCCCAAAACTATTCCTTCTTGTACCATAGAATGGCATTTTTTCCAATTCAGCACCAAATATGTCTCCGCACATCTTTTGAGCGCTCTTCTTAAATTGTGAAGACAATCTTCGAATGAATCCCCCACCACGGAGAAGTCATCCATAAACACCTCCATAATTTACTAGAAGCATTCTCTCGAACTACTCTAGTTAACAATTTATGCAACTTAGAATTATCCCACCAAAGCTTCGTTATTTCTAATTCCGCTTTTAAATTCAAGTAATTAATTTCTTAACTTACCCAAAAGTGGTGTTGTTCAACAAAAATCTAACCAAGTGTTCTTTCTCAAGCCACACAAAGTAACTAGACACGATTAATCAAGGGCCCTTATAATTAATCACAAAACACACATAGTTGAACAATCATAGAATAAAAACGGCTCAATTATATCAAAATAGAGTCAAGACTTCATCCGACAATTGGTTCCATCAACCCTAGATTATGGGTTTATCTACTCATACTAATGGATAAAAATTCACTAAAACAATTCATAATCAACAATAGAAGTAATAAGAAGAAGATGAAAACTCTGAGAAAATTCTCCGTCTTCTCTCCCTTGTTCTTGCCTCCAAAATCTCCTAAAACCAGCTATCCTTCTCTTCTGGGCTAATTAGGCTTCATATAGGTTTTGGTTAGTCACCTAAAAAATTACATAATTAACCTTGAATTGTTGGCCTTCGTCCACCCGTCGCCGGCGCGGATTTCAGCCAATGTTCTGCCTCCAGTGCGCGGTCCAATTCGTGGCCAACTCCGCGGACGCACACCTGGAGGAGACTTCCTGCTTGCTTTTCTCGCTCCTTTTCGCCTGGGATAACCTTCGATTGGCCTTCCATGCTCCATATTGACTCCAAAATACTCTTTAGCTCCCTCCTAGCTCAAAATGGGTGCTGCAAACTATAAAATTCTTAATTAGAGCATTTTGTTATCTTTTAGCATTCAAATATCAATAAAGCGCGGCTAAATTAGAGTGTAAATAGTGTCTAAATTGCATAAATACAGCCTACTATCATTCTACTAATGGAATTATCCCATCTTAAGCTACGTATTTGTGTTCAACTAAGGTTGGTATCTCTGAATAATTGGTGTAAACTAAATTCAAATGCCTGATTTGACCCCTTCTGCATCACTTTGTCCTTTGTAAGTTTCATATCTTGTCGCTTAGAGAATAAGGGAAGTAGGGGATAAATTCTTTTAGCCTAAGTTTGTGTGAATAATTCTCCGTATGACCTTTCTGGGATTTTCCTATTTTTTGCATATCCTATTCTTTGAAGATCATTTGTGCATTTTCTGCTAGATTGCTTTCTTGTTAACCTTAAAATCCGTTATGTAACTTAAGATGCATAAGTCTTTCAAGCTTTACTAATATGCAACTTTCAAACCTATGTCTGTGCATTACTGTTAAAGTATAATCCTTTAACTACGCAGTTGAGTCATCAAGTAATGGTAATACTTCTTTATAGTAACACCCATGTTAACCATCATTACTATAAGGTTTTTATGTGACTAAAACCTGCATATTTAACTGATTTCTCTTAAATTCATGTTGGACATTATGACTCTAAGGATCTGATGTGATTGAAACCTATATATTTAACTTATTTCTCTGAAATTCATGTTAGACATCATGACTCTAGGGATCTTATTTGATTGAGACCTGCATAATTGAGTGATTTCGTTTAAATTCATGTTGGACAATATGGATGTAAGTTTCTTCTATGACTAAAGCCTACATATTTGACTCCCCTCTCTATTCTAGTATTCAACTCTATCTAGAACTCATGCCTATAAGATTCTTCTGTGTTAAAATTTGCATTTGTTTATCCCCTCCATGCTAGCATTGAATTCAATAGAAACCATGTCTACAGGGTTATGCTCTTATCCCTGTTTGGTTAAATGGAATTCAATGAAGTTCTATGTGTATTGTCATGCTCTTTTGGCATTTGGCTTGCCATGATATATGAATGTTCTCTTTCTTCCCCTATTTGACCTGGTCTATTTTAGTAAAGAATAGATAACCTGATCTATAGGTGTTGTTTCTAACATACCCCTATTTGTTTCTGAGGTTTTACTCTTTTGGCTCTTCCGCCTCTACTTATTGAGTAGATTGTTATGTGCTCTTTGTATTTTCTTGGTATTATACTTGAAAGCATCTTGTATGTAACTCTATAGTTGCTACGGGATGAACCAAGTCATAATCCCCAACGGTGCACGCCCACACGCCCGTCACTCAGCATGTGCGCCACCTCCAAATAGTAAAATGATACAATATAACATATCTTTCTTATTGTACTTTCGTTGGCAAATGGGCCAAACTGGTCGTCATGGGCTAACAAGAATAAACATAGAGGATACTCAATATAGGACGACCCAACCTGATACAAAGTAACTTATATATGTAATATACGGGCCTATAAGGCCAACATGATCATTTGTAAACTCAAAACATAGGCCGGCAAGGCCATACAAGCATTCGTATACATGACTTCTGTCTACAAGCCTCTAAGAGTACACACTTAACATAAAGGTTGGGACAGGGCCCGGCCATACCAAACAATATGCGTCTAAATCATACTGACCAAACAAGTAACTCTAGAGCAAATGGAGCGCACCAACATCTTCCGTTGAGCTGATAGCCTACTTGGAGGACTCTTGTGATGACCCAAAAAGGGTCATCTTATGAATAAGAGTCCCTTCCAGGCTCATAGGCTTTCAAGAGACTAATTTCAATTACCTCGATTTACGTGCAAAGTCCGGGCAAGAAATCGGAGAGCTCTAATGTGAAAATATGAGAAATAGTAATTTTTAGAAATTAAAATTTAATTATTAGTTGACTCTGGTCAACATTTTGGGTGAACGGACCCGGATTTGTGTTCCGAGAATCTCGGGAGGTCCGCAGTGAAATATGAGACTTAGGCGTATGCCCGAAATTTAATTCTGAGGTCCCTAGCCTTAGAAAACAATTTTTGAAGAAAATTATTTTGCTGGGTCTTACAGGAAATAAAGAAATAAAATAATATGTGAAATTATCGGCACGGGGCCCGTATCTTGGTTTCGGAGCTCGGAACAAGTTTGTTATGATATTTACATCCTATCTGTGTAATTTGTTGAGAATCAGAGTTGGTTTGACGTGATTCGGACATTCAGTTGAAAAGTTAGAAATTTGAGTGTTCTTGAGAAAATCTTGAGTTTTGAGGTTAAATTTGTAGTTTTTGATGTTATTTTGATGATTTGACGAGCAATTCCGTATGATGTTTTTAGACTTGCGTGCATGTTTGGTTTGGAGCCCCGAGGGCTCAGATGAGAGTTGGGGTAGGCTACGGAGTGTCTAGACTTAGAGAAAAATTACACAGCAAAATCTGGTGTTGGCAGGCTCGCATTTTCGAGATCAGACATCGCAAATGCGAAGTCCTGGGCCAGCCCCAGATCTCGCAAATGCGAGACTCAGTTTGCAAATGCGAGGCCCTGAGAAGTCGCAAATGCGACTATTTTGTCGCAAATGCGATAACTGCGACCTATTTATTGGAATTTTGATGGGGTTTTCACCTCTTTTTCAATTCTCTCAAACCCTAAACCTCCATAGACGATTTTTCAACGACCCAAACTTCTCCAATACATTGGTAAGCGATCTATAACAGATTCCTTTCATTCCTTAACAACTTTTAACAAGATTTCAACCAAAAATCTAGAGTTTCATGGTAAAAGTTGGGATTTTTGGGTAGAACTTAGGAATTTCAAAACTTGGGGACTTAGACCTCGAATTGAGGTCGAATTCCAAAACCAACAGTATATCCGGGCTCGGGGGAGAATAGGTAAACGGGTTTTGGTCCGAACCTCGAGTTTAGACTAAGCGGGCCCAAGATAGATTTTTAATGTTTGATAAGAAAACATAGGAAAATCCATAGTTTTTCAATAAAGTTAATTCCTTTAAGCAATAATTGATGATAGTGAACCAATTGTAATTAGATTCGAGCGGATTAGAGACAAATCCTAAAGGAAAAGTTGTGCTAGAGCAGTGATTTGCTTGAGACATCGAGGTAAGTGTTTGGTTTAACATTGACTTGAGGGAATAGGAATACCCAACTTGATTGCTATGTGAATTTTCATGTGTGTGGTGTATAGGTGAGGTGACGAGTACCTATGCACTACCAAATTATCTGCTTAACATGATCCCTTTTCCCGTTTTCAATTATTTGCTTCCTGACTTAATTGTTTTATGATCATTGATGTTTGCATGCCTATTTGGATTCATTAACTTATCGCTAAGTATTGTTTCAAGTATGTGTTGATACCCAATTCTTTCCAAAATATTTTTTAAAATTGCATATGTACCTTCAAAATCGTGCATTAGTAGCAATTTGTATTTTTCATAATTTTTCCATATTTTTATTAATTTATCCAACATTTTATTTCCAATAAATAATTATAAAATTGCATCACAAATGATTTCAAAAGCATTTCTTGATTTAGTTTATTATTTTTTATCTTATTAAGACCACATTATTTCATAATTAGCCAAATTGGCACCTTTTGGCTATAATTGCAATAACTTTGCAATTATAGCCCAATCATATGATTTTATACCATTTTTACCAAAACTTAGTCATTTTTTTTAAAATACTAAATAATTATTTTAAACTATTTTTCTATGCATGAAATTCAATTTTTATAATTATTAGCTATTTTACGAATTATTTTAATTAATTTGCATTGGGTATTTCACAAATGGCCTAGTTTTGTTTCAACTATAGCCCAATTGAACCAGACCGAAACCTGATTGAACTAACCCAATACCCCAGGCCCAATCCATTAAAATTACCCGACCCAATAACTTGTTTTAATCTGGACCGTTGATCAATTTTGATCAACAGACCATATATTTTCTTACCTAAATTAATCCTAAAGACTACCCCCCAAACCCTCATTCCCACTCTCTCATTCTGTCTTCTTCTCCGCCGTTACACTCTCCTCTCATCTTTCAAGCTCTCTCTGCTAAACATAAGCTCCTCTCACCGGCCGTTGGCTCGCCGGTAACAATGGTGGCTCCACCACCATCCTTAGCCTCCATGGCTCCCTCACACTCCGGATTATTGCTACCCTAAGGTCCTCAAGAGAACTAGAGGCAGTTCAACTCACACACATGGCCTTTCATGCCGTTCTCAGACCATTCTTGGCCGTCCGAGTAAGATCCTTCTATCTCCAGCTAAAACCTATGGTTTCTAAGCCTGCTTCTCTCCATCTCTGGGTTATCTCTCTGAAACCCTAATTTTAGCTCTTGACTTCTTAGATCTGTAACAAATCTGAGTATATTCGAGTTATTTTTACTGTTTTCTTAAAGATCTTTCCGATTTTTCAAAAAAATGCCTCTTTGTCTTCAAACTGGGGTTTCTTAACCCCTTTTCAAAAACGATTCTTCTTCTGATTTTCCATGTTATTCTATGATTTTCACTATGTTTAAACGTTTATTTAAGTTTTCCCCTTTTGTCTGATTTATTATGTTGAAAACCCTAATTCTTGGTTTTAATCCTGGATTTTGAGTCTGTCTTTGATGATTTGCTCGTTAAATCTGTATGTGTGCTTGTTTCTCATGAACGTTATGAGTTTCTGTGATTTTACCCTATTATGCTCATTAGGGTTTCTGTTTGTTGCTTCTTTCGCCTATATCATGTTTATTCTGTTAATTCATACTATGTTTTATGCGAATCCCTGATTTTGTGTGATTTTTACCCTATTTGGCTTATTAGGGTTTCTGATTCTGCCTATTATGTGTTTATTCCGATTATTATTAGAAATTTGTGTTAATTCCTTAATCAGTGTTATGTTCTAGTTTGAATCCCTGACTTATGTGATTCTTTTACCCTATTTTGCCTATTCTTGCCTATATTATGTTTACTCCGTTCATCTGTGGTATTTTCCTTTAATTAATACTATTTTCTATTTGAATCCTTGATTCCCTGTGATTGATATGATATTCTCTACTGATTTTCAACCTTTAGTTTATTTCTTGCCTTACTATGTGTTCGACTATGCTGTCAATTGATTTATATGTATTTTCCTTAATTAGAATATTATGTACCTAGCCTTAATTACATGTCCTATACTTGCACTATGTTGAAATATTCCCTTATTTGTTATATTCATCCTTATATGATTTCCTTCCTTATTTGTCACTTGTCCATTATCGTTTAAAGTTAACTCCTTCAATTAAGGGAGTATCTATGCTGATTTTATACTAATTGGTACCTAATTCCCTAATCACTGCTTGACTTTGATTCTTACCTTATTATTCTACCTAGTTTCAAACTATATATACATGCTCTCTCATTAACACAAACACACGATTAGATTGGTTCAAAAAACTCTCTCTCACAATCAAAAGCTCTTCTGCTTTCTTTCTTTGGTTACTTGCTATTGTTCTAAGTTAGCAGGCTGTAAGCCAAGGCTGACTACTATATTCTCTTGCTCCTCACTTTGTGTTTACTATCTTCTTTACTGGTATGTTCTGATTTCAATTCAAGTTATAAAAACAATATGTTTCTTTTACTACTTCAGTTCATCCTGTTTCTAGTATGTTTCTATCTATGGTTTTGTTGTGAAACCTGTAGTTGAGATGTCTTCTTTCCTATCTAGTTATGTTATGTACTACCCCCTTAGGGTCAGCATGCTTATGAAATGTTATCCCCCTTTCCGTAGGGTGTCTCAATGTGACTCTGTTCCCTTTAATGTTTAACTGGTTTTAGTATGAACCTTTCTTTGGCAAAATAATTTATACCTTAAGTTACTTGGTTCTGTGTTAATTCTGAAGTTCATGTTGTACCCTAATCCCATGAACCCTCCTAGAATACTTCTGATTTTGTATCTATGTGCACCTCTGCCTGCTATGTGTTTACTATATGTACTCTATTTGTCCCCAATCTCCCATTACCACTGTGTGAAGGTTGTTCTTTGAATGTTCCTGAACCCGTTTTGGTGTTGTGTTTGGTCTGTTGTTTGTTAATTACCCTATTCTTCTCAAAGCTGTTTTACTATGACAACTCTCTCTTATTTTACAAAGCTATTTCAAACAAGTCTCTTTTCAAACTGTTTTCCTACTAAAACCTTTTCAAAACTATGTCAAGCACTCTCACCCTATTCTTAGGTCCTTAAGTTATGCCCCTCCAATGTGTGACTGCTTAGGGATCCCTATGAGATCCCTCTGAACTCTGATGCGTTGGATCTGGCTCTTCCATACTGCACTTACTCAATTATGGTTGTAAAATCTGGGTGTGAGCACTGCCCGGGATCCCTTGAGGTCCTGAGGGAACTCTGACACACCCGGATAGGATAAAGGCTATGAAACATTTGAGGTTCTGGAAATCTGGGCCTATTTACAGGCTCCCTATAGTGTAACTTCTATTTTTCCTTTATCTATTTATGTAATTCATCCAATATTGGTTTGTAATAATTATTGTAAAATAATATTGGGGATGGATAGTGAAAAAGGGAGGGTAGATATATAGGTTATCTATATCAATGGGTAGAAATCATGCCTTAGGTTTACATTTCCTATGTGCGCATCAGAATCCATGCTTAGGGCCCAATGCATTCCAAGCATGTCATAGATATCATGTTCTTAGGTTTACTGCTTCAGCATCTCATTTGGCCATATTTATCACTTAGGAATCCTGCTTCTAGGCCAAGTAACAACCTTAACATGAAAATTGTTGCTCTCTGCACATTCTGAAATCATGTTGTAACTTGATGTGTATTTAGAAGCCATGCTTTAGGAGTTCTACATATTCTGCAATCATTCTGCATCTTATATGTGCATATTAGATACCCTGTTTAGGATTTCATTTGTACTCTCTCAATCACACCTAGCTAAACTACTGATGCATGAAAAGGACATAAGACGGTCTCACTTATGATTATCCTGTGTTAAGTAAAACTGGCCATTACACTTAGAACAACATGCTTTAGGCAAAACAACCTCTAAACAGTTTCTTTAACAATTCTGGTAACTACTACGCATTTTCCTACGCCTAGGCAAGCCTTAGGTAATTGACTTTCACAAAACTGGAAAACTGTTTCTTTTGTGTCTACTGCTTAAATGCTTAACAAGCTTAAAATCAGTAGGCAAACTGATTAGGGCCCTGCTTCTGAAGTTATAAACCAAATATGCATATCTCTTGTGTTCTGATACTCATCTAGACATCATGTCTTAGGATCCTGTTTAGTAATACTCTCCCTTGTTTATGTTTGAGTC
Organism: Nicotiana undulata; assembly: GCA_005239495.1. NCBI lineage: Eukaryota > Viridiplantae > Streptophyta > Magnoliopsida > Solanales > Solanaceae > Nicotiana > Nicotiana undulata. The sequence goes on from ML285070.1 coordinate 34,464, forward strand.
GTGCTGGTTCTGTGCACTATCTGTGGAGGTAATCCTAAGCCTCTAATTGCTTCTTTTTGCCTTATTTGTTAAAGTCCTATTTGTTCTTGCTTGTCGCCTTAGTATTTTCTCCTTTTAACCTTAGAGGTTTGTCTAGAACTGCCCATATGTAGAGGTCCTAAATTCCCCAAGGACCATTAAGAAGGGACGGGTAACAACACACATAGAGATCGTAAACAAACTCGCTTAAATAACCGCTAAGGGGCAGGAAAGGATAGATATGGATATGATGACCGGTGCGCTAATGCCACGTGTAGCCCCTCTTCTGAGGAGTGATTACCAGGCATCGTACTGATGTGATCCTATAGGATAAACGACTTAGGACTCCCCTATTCCTTACACATGTGTGCTTAGGCTGTAAATCTTTCAAAACCTATATGTGTGCTTAGACTGTGAATCTTTCCAACCTTATACCTGTGTTTAGACTTTAAATCTTTTAAACTTTAGCACATATTTGTGCTTAGACTGCAAATCTTCTCAAAAACCTTTATTTGTTTACCCATGTGCTTTTATTTCTTATGTTCTACTTGTTTTAAAATTCACAAAGCTTGTTTGGCCGGGAACCACAGTTGTGGACTTCGAGGGGTGCCTAATACCTTCCCCTTGAAGTAATTTCAAGCCCTTACCCAATCTCTGGTTATCCAATCTGTGTTATAAATGACCCTTAGTAGGTGCCCTAACGCACCTTAATTCGTTAGGTGGCGACTCTCCAATTCCTTAATATACCCTTTTCACAAAAGGAAACGAGTTGTCCCAATAATGTCAAGAATCCTGACTAATCCAAAAGGAGAGGGAAAGGGGGGGGGGGAACGACAGTATGTTGGAAGTGTTGGTTGTTCCCTAGGTTTTATTATGATACATAAAGATTGAGCTGGATGACAGTGTCACGATATGTATATATATGTTCCGGTTGGTTTCATTACGAAATGATGATGAAGTTTATGAGTTGTACCCATTTCTGTTTACAATTGTTGAGACAAAAATATTGTGAAAGGCTTGGCCTGAATTGTGAAAGTTTTCATAAATAAATAAACTGATATGATATGTCTGGAGGGAGCGAGTTGCACGCTGCAACAAGGAGTGATAAGGGTGGACAGGTGGGATCGCGTTGCACGCCGCAACAAGTGTAATAAGGGTGATATATATAGGGAGGAGCAATAAGGTTGGACAGGTGGGAGCGGGTTGCACGCTGCAACAAGGATTGATAAGGTTGGACAGGTGGGATCGCGTTGCACGCCGCAACAAGTGTAATAAGGGTGATATATATAGGGAGGAGCAATAAGGTTGGACAGGTGGGAGCGGGTTGCACGCTGCAACAAGGAGCAATAAGGGAGGACACTTACGTTTTACTGATTGTTTTTCCAAAAATAAAGATTTGCAAAATTAGTGTTTTACTATACTATTTTCGTATTTTACACTTACTTCTATTTTAAAGAAAATTTTGGAAATTTGGAAACGATGTGAGAATTTGGTTATAGCTGAGGCCTGGAAAGGGAAACTGATTGATTTTATTTATTGCTACAGTTTATTGTTCTTGTTTTGTTTAGAATTTCTTTCTTGCTTTATTCTATATATTGTTACAGGTTATGTTACATTTGCCCGCCATAGCCTCGTCACTACTTCGTCGAGGTTAGGATCGACACTTACTCAGTACATGGGGTCGGTTGTACTGATACTACACTTTGCACTCTTTTGTGCAAATCCAAGTACCGGCCAAAGTTAGGGGATTTTAGTAGCGGTCATTATTACTCGGAGACACGAGGTAGATCTGCTACCGTTCGCAGATTCCTGGAGTCTTCTCCCATTTATTTAGACAGTGTTTTATTTCATTCAAAACAAATGCATATTTCTTTCAACTCATTATTTGTAGTATTCTTAGTAGTTCGTGAATTGTGACTCCAGACCCTGGGGTAGTCTTATAGTTATACATTTTTTCTGTGGTTCAGCTTAATTGTTGATTATCATTATTACTCATGAAGTTATTCGTTGGAAATTAGTAGATTTAGTTTATTTTAAATTGTCTTATTGTGTTTAAGTAAATATTCAAAAGGAAAATGGCTAATCAAGTTCTAACGTTGGCTTGCCTAGCAAGTGTGGTGTTAGGCGCCATCACGATCCCTAAGGTTGAGAATTAGGGTCGTGACAAATCTTGACCTATCTATCGGTACCTGCGGGCATGAAATGCAGCGTCTCTAGGCAAACGGGACGTTAGTACGAATAATGTACCGAGTATGTAAGGCACATAAATAAGTACATAACAGACATGGAAGAAATATAGAGTAAATGACTCAACCTGTAAGTCTGGATAACTCTGTAAATCATGAAATACTTATAGTGTCATGCATATGCGTATGATGTCATGTCATGCATACGTACATGTTTCGTAACATCGTCAGGCCTCTGAGGGCATCCCATCATATCATCTCGGTCACTGTGGCAAAATCATCAACGTATACCAGCTGATCATGTGGTGGTGCGTATATAATGCCGTAACCTTTTACCATATCCCATATACATACAATATACATATATACACGTATATAACGCCTGTCGCGCCCCCTTTTTCTCACGAAATCGGGTTTCGACATTGACAACTCCTTTTGAGAAGGGAAGGAATTGGTTATTGAGAGACTCGCCACCTAACTGATTAAGGTGAATTAGGGCACCTATTACAAATGACTCAGGTTATACTAGTTGCGTCACCAAAGATCGGGTAAGGTCTCAAATTACCTTGAGGAGAAGGTGTTAGGCACTCTTCGAGGTCCACAACAGTGGGTCCCAGCCAAACTTAACTTATGTGAATTAGTCTAATAAAGAAAGTGAAGGAATTATTTAATGGGGTTGGGGGGGTCCTATGTTATTTAGCCTATAGGATCACTCCGTGCTACATAAATAACACTTCGTAACTCCCCAAGACGGGGTGTTACTCATATTAGTCAGCGGGCACATACTATCATCTCCTGCTACCCGATTACTATCTTTAAGTTTTTTTCCACCTAAAGCGCTCTAATCAATTCTAACTCGTGTCCTATGCGTGCACTACCCATCCCTTACTTATAGTCCTGGAGGCATTTGACCTCTATTTTGGATGGTTCTAGACTCAACTTAGGTTGCTCAAAAGTGTAAAACTAAGCAACATACAAAGCAGGTTGGACTTTCATATAAAAGCAAATAAAGGCTCAATTTAGCCTCCACATATAAGGCAGCAAATGCACGCAAACATATTGGTGTATTGACAGTTTTCACAGTTAAGGATATTGGATCCTATAGACATGATTTCTATGTGATTCTTGATTTTAAACATGCTGACAGTTTATGAAAAGTAATTCCTAGGTGATTTTGTAATTGCATATCAATTTCAATTAAAGGCGTTTGAACCTATAGGCAGGTTATCTACATGGCTTATTTGACAGTTAACAACAGAAATGCTCAGAATTATTTAGTTACTCCTATAGGCATGCTTTCTAGTGGTATGCATAGTTCCAGTTTTGGCATTTGGAACAAATAATAGTTATCCCTATGAGCATGAGTTCTACTTTTAGTGATTGAGTTTTTTATTAATTCCTAAAGATATGCACATTAACTAAGCGATTGTGACGATTAATTAAGGCCTATAAACATGATTTCTAAAGAAATAGATATGAGTATGCTGTAATTTAAACCTGATTATTGAATTTCCTATAGGCATGATTTCTAATCATGCGAAGCAAAGTAGATAGGATATTCACAAAATTTATTTAAGTCATAATGAAATCCCTTTAGGCAGGTTATCTAACATGCGATGGCAAACATTTAGGTGAGATTTTAGCATAGAATTTCTGGGCGTAAAGTAAAACCTATAGGCATGTTAGCTAACAAAAAATAGCAAAGAGACCTATAGGCATGTTATCTACCCCCAAAATATCAAATAAAACCCATTTCCCAGTTTTATTATTACCCCAATTGTTATTACAAATAATTATTACAGACCCGAATCAAATGAATAAGTTACAAATGTATAGACTATAGGGATCCTACAACAAGGCCAAAAAAACCATCTAGATAGGTCCGGCCCTTCAATCCATAACATCTCCAAAAGCCAGTGTTCATAGAGCCCCAATGATTGACTTACTTGTGTTTTAGCATAAGCATACCAAGCCTAGTCTTCCAGTGTGTCAGAGTTCCCAAGGGCTTCACGAACCCGGGCAGTGCTCACACTAGAGTGAAAAATCAGAACCAATTCACGGAAAAATTAGGGACCAAATCCTGGTGTGTCAGAGTTCACGAGGGTAATTAGTCAGATTTTACCCTCTTTACCCGGGAAGGATGAAAGAGTTGTCGGGTAAAGAAATGATGACCGATTTTGACAAATAGGGTGATTTGAAAGATATAGGCCGCACTCTGGCTTTTGAGTTACCTACATATCCCTGATTTTACAGGAATCTGGCCATGTGTAGTTCTGGATCCAACGGTTGAACGAACTGGTGGCGTTGTTTGTAAGAGCGGGCAAAATATTCCGGATAGGATCAACTGGGATTTGAGAATGGTTAAGGATACTTGAGTAGACATCAAATGAGACTGGGTAACGGATGATGATCATTTACATTTGAAATAATTGGAGGATATGAGTATTGAGTGGAAACTAGAGCGAATATTGCTCCCGTTAGGATAACGGTTACCTTCTGGATCACCTGCAAACTCAAAACACAATATGTGCATATAGATTTTTGTAAATTTAAACATGATGCAAATTCCCTTTGGACCATGGAGATTGTCTTTGGACGGTGAGGATAACGTCTTTAGACCATGATATCCCGGGCCATGAATTGTGTGGTAAAGGATTCGCATGCCATGAAATGGTGTTCTCGGGCTATGAAGATGGTGCCTCCGAACCATAATGCCTTTGAATAATGATGTGCAAGATTAATAGATCCTCAGGCCATGGCATGGTGTCTTCCGGCTATGAGGATGATGCCTTCGGACTATGACGCCTTTGGACAAGTTGTCTATATATCAGCCTATGAGATGCAGAGACATGGTGCAGTATATAAGAACAAGACAGGGCTTAGTCTTGCGTAGAATCGGGTGCAGAGCTTAGCCCCGAAAGAAAAGAATAATGCAAGGTTTAGGATAGAGCAACATTTTTGTTTATGCAAAAAGAGACAATACTTAGTCTCGTGCTGGGAAGGCAGAGCTTAGCCTTATGCAAATAAAAAGGCAGGGCTTAGCCTTATGCAAGATTTGAGATATTGCTTAGTCTTATGCAAAGAGAAGGCAATGTTATCCTTATGCTGATAAAGGAGGCAGGGCTTAGCCTCATGCATGGTTTGAGACAGTGCTTAGTTTCATGCAAGGAGAAGGCAATGCTTAGCCTTGTGCAAATAGAGAGGCATGGCTTAGCTTCATGAAAGATTTGAGACAATGCTTAGTCTCATGCGTGGAGAAGGCAATTCTTAGCCTTATGCAAATAGAGAGGCATGACTTAGCCTCATGTAAGATTTGAGACAGTGCTTAGTCTCATGCAACGGGAGGGTAATGCTTAGACTTATGCAAATAGAGAGGCATGACTTAGCCTCATGCAAGATTTGAGAGAGTGCTTAGTCTCATGCAAGGAGAAGTCAATGCTTAGCCTTATGCAGATATAGAGGCAGGTTTTAGCCTCATGCAATATTTGAGACAGTGCTTAGCCTTATGCAAGGGGAACGCAATGCATAGCCTTATTCAAATAGAGAGGCATGGCTTAGCCTCATGCAAGATTTGAGACAATGCTCTGTCTCATGCAAATTGAAGGCAATGCTTAGCCTTATGCAGATAGAGAGGAAGGGCTTAGCCTCATGCAAGATTTGAGACAGTTCTTAGTCTCGTGCAAGGGGAAGGCAATTCTTAGCCTTATGCAAATAAAGAGGCAGGGCTTGGCCTCACGCAGACGGACGACTAGTAAGTAAGGGTGAAGTATTTCTTAGCTGTAGATATATTTACGTCTGGCGGCTCTGTCGTTATGAAGATACTTGTAGTTATGACCTGTTCCTGCATCTAAAGAAAAATCGTAAGTTTTGCGGGGGAGGTTGGTTCGTGCCTTTGTCTGCTTGCTTTTCTCCACTCCTCCCGAGGATCTTGTTCAAGTCACCATGGGTAGCATTTGGCTAAACATTTTCAAAAAATATGCGTGTATAGTTTTTCAAACAAAGAAATATGCAAATTAAAAAATATCAATTAGATGAACCGGTAATTGTGACACCATCAGAGACATTGCAACCTTCTTGCAATAGAATTTGGAGGATACTCCTCAAAATTCTGCCCCAGTTATCTAGACGAACTTCTGGCTGTACTGCGCGCATTTGTCGTTGGCTGAACTTGCTTCGGAATTTTGAGGGCCCTTCTCAAATTTCTACCCCAGTTTCTGATTATGGAAAAATGGAAGTTTTATTGAATTGTGACTGAACCAGGGCTGCCTACGTATCCCCTCTTAAACGGGAATCGGGTCAATCATAGTTCAATTAAATCATATGAAGAAATGCGAATAGTTTACACATAGTATCTTTTGATTGCATATGAATTGATAGGCTTTGGCCAAATTTCTCCATCCATTTCTGCGAGTTTGAGTGTTCTTCCTTTTAGTACCCTGTGAACCATATAAGGACCTTGCCAGTTGGGTGAGAATTTCCCTTTTGCTTCGTCTGGATGTGGAAAGATCTGTTTCAACACCAGCTGCCCCGGTGTGAACTATCTCGGTTTGACCCTTTTGTTGAAAGCTCTAGACATCCTATTTTAATAAAGTTGACCATGACACACTGCATTCATTCTTTTCTCATCTATGAGAGCTAGCTGCTCATAGTGGCTTCTTATCCATTCTGCATCACTGAGTTCAGCTTCTTGTATGATTCTCAAAGATGGAATTTCTACCTTGGCGGGGATGACGGCTTCGGTACCATATACCAATAGGTAAGGAGTTTCCTGGTTGATGTGCGGACTGTAATGCGGTATCCTAGTAAGGCGGATGGTAATTTCTCATGCCATTTCTTGTGATTCTCTACCATCTTCCTTAGTATCTTCTTGATGTTCTTGTTGGCGGCCTCCACGGCTCCATTCTTTTGAGACATGTATGCTGTGGAATTCTTGTGCTTGATTTTGAAAGTTTCACACATAGCTTTCATCAAATCACTGTTGAGATTGGCGGTATTGTCAGTGATGATGGATTCTGGAACCCCGAATCGACAAACAATACGTTCCCTGACAAAATCTGTGACGACCTTCTTGGTTACCGCTTTGTAGGATGCGGCTTCAACCCATTTTGTGAAATAATCGATGGCCACTAAAATGAACCTGTGCCCGTTCGAAGCAATGGGTTCGATTGGACCGATGACATCCATTCCTCAGGAAGCAAAAGGCCAAGGTGTACTTGTTGCATTGAGTTCGTTTGGTTGCACTCGTATCATATCTGCGTGTATCTGGCAGTGGTGACATTTCTGGACATATCGGATGCAGTCTGTCTCCATAGTCATCCAAACATATCCAACTTTGAGTATCTTCTTGGTTAGGACAAAACCATTCATATATGGGCCGCAGGTTCTTGCATGTATTTCTTCAAGCAATTTGGAAGCCTCTTTAGCGTCAACACATCGTAATAGACCTAGATCAGGAGTTCTTCTATACAGAAGTCCTCCTCTTTGGAATAAATGGTTGGACAACCTCCGAAGTGTGCGTTTCTGAGTGGGGTTTGCATGCTCTGGGTATTCTGCTTTTGCCAAACATTCCCTGATATCATAAAACCACGGATTTCCATCCGTTTCTTCTTTAACATGAGCATAATAGGCTGGCTAATTATTGAGTCTCACCGTAATGAGATCAATGAAATTCTTGTCCGGGTGTTGTATCATGGAGGACAAAGTGGCCAATGCATCTGCAAATTCATTCTGGATTCTGGGGACATGTCGGAATTCTATCTTCGTGAACCTCTTCATCATCTCTTGTACATGATGCAGATATGGTAGTATCTTGGTATTCTTTGTAGCCCATTCTCCTTGTACCTGGTGCACCAGCAGGTCTGAATCACCAATCACCAACAATTCCTGAAGATTCATGTCAACAACCAAATTGAGCCCTAATATGCAGGCTTCATACTCCGCCATATTGTTGGTGCATGGAAACCTGAGTTTTGCGAACACCGGGTAGTGCTCACCAGTTTCCGATACCAAGATGGCTCCGATACCGACTCCCTTGAAATTTGCAGCTCCAACCCTCGTAGGCTTCAACAATATCCTCTCATACGAATGACACTTCTTCGTCAGGAAAATACGTTTTCAGTGGTTCGTATTCCCCTCCTACAGGAGTTTTGGCAAGGTGGTCTGCTAATGCTTGTCCCTTGGCTGCCTTCTGAGTTACATAGATAATATCAAACTCACTCAACAATATTTGCTACTTGGCCATCTTCCCGGTAGGCATAGGCTTCTGAAAGATGTACTTCAAAAGAACCATCCTTGATATGAGATATGTGGTATACGCATAAAACTAGTGTCTCAATTTCTGAGCTATCCATGCCATAGCACAACAGGTGCGTTCCATCAAAGAATACCGTGCTTCATAAGGTGTGAACTTCTTACTCAGATAATATATGGCTTGCTCTTTTCTCCCAGTCTCGTCATGTTGTCCCAAGACACAATCGAAAGCCCCATCTAATACGGAAAGGTAGAGTAGTAGTGGTCTACCAGGTTCTGGTGGGACTAGGACTGGTGGTGTGGACAGGTATTCCTTGATTTTGTCAAAGCCTTCTGATAGTCTTCAGTCCAGCTGGTTGCAGCATCCTTCTTTAGTATTTTGAAAATTGGTTCACATATCATCGTTGATTGTGCTATGAAACGACTGATATATTTGAGACGTCCCAAGAAACTCATCACGTCCTTCTTGTTCTTTGGTGGTGGTAACTCCTGGATAGTTTTGACCTTTGACGGGTCTAACTTAATTCCTCGGCGGCTGACAATGAACCCTACAATTTTCAAGAAGGAACTCCAAAGGAACATTTTGCGGGGTTCAGCTTTAGATTGTACCTCCGCAGCCGGTCAAAGAACTTTCTCAAATATTCTATGTGATTTGTGGCCTCCTTGGATTTGATGATGACTCCATCCACATATCCTTCTATCTCCTTATGTATCATGTCGTGGAAAATGGTTGTCATGGCCCTCATGTAGGTGGCCCCAACATTCTTTAAACCAAATGTCATCATTTTGTAGCAATATACCCCCACATGGTGTAATGAAAGCTGTCTTTTCTGCGTCCTCTTGATCTATCCAAATTTGGTGATAACCCGCAAAGTAATCTACAAAGGACTGGATCTCGTGCTTGGCGCAATTGTCGATCAATATGTGTATATTTGGTAGTGGAAAATTATCTTTGGGACTTGCTTTGTTTAAATCTTGATAGTCGACACACACCCTGACTTTCCCGTCTTTCTTTGTAACCGACACAATGTTGGCTAACCAAGTTGGATATTCAACTACCCTGAGGACTTTGGCTTTGATTTGCTTGGTGACTTCTTCCTTGATTTTCAGGATCATGTATGGTTTGAACTTTCTGAGTTTCTGCTTTACTGGCGGACACATTGGATTGGTAGGTAACTTGTGAGCCACTATGGATGTGATCAACCGGTCATATTGTCATACGACCATGCGAAAATGTCCTCATACTCTCTCAGGAAACGAGTGTACTCTTCCTTTTATGACGGTGAAAAGTGAATGCTTATGCGAGTTTCTTTGATGGTTTCAGAATCTCCCAAGTTGACCACCTCAGTCTCGTGCAGGTTGAACTTAGGTTACCTTCTCTGATGATTTCCTCAGGTATCACATCTTCTTCCGAGTCACTATCCTTATGTTGCGTAGTCTCATTACATGTCACAGTCGTTGGTTCATCAATGTAAGAAATGGTAATGCTGTAGAGAAAAATATGAAAGATAATGATAATAAAACATCAAACTATTGATAAATGCTGAAACATTAAACAAAGTAATGTTGGAATGACTTCAAACAATGTTTTCCAAAACAAAATACCGAAAGGAAAGAAAGATGTTTTTTCTTCAAAATGCTCAAAAGAATCATTTTCAGATAACACTAGCAGCCACGCTACCTCGGGACTCGTCTGGCCCTGGACGGTGTGGCGGTCCAATTCCTGAGAACTGCTCCCTTCTCCACTGTTTGGATGATAAGGCCTTCTTCCTCCTCCTCCTCAACTATCACATTGCATTCCATGTTTTCGTCTTCCAAGAACAGGTTCATTAGACCAGCCAAAGCTTCCTCTTCTTCAAATCCCCATATTGTGTCAGCCTGATAGAATGATTGGCTCAAGTGCGACACTAGTTGCTCAAGAGGGTAATAGGGACCATGCCATGGTGGCACCAATCATTATATTCTTGCCAGGTATACTGATATCCGAGCCCAAAAGTTATACCATGACGTTTGAGCTGTATTGGCTTGGTAATGCCTTGGAGTTTCTTCCCGAGTCCTTTGCCGGGTACCCTGACCATGCTAGGATGCTTTTTATTTTGCTGCTCCACCACTTATCTTTCTCTCTTGTGTTGACGCGCTCGATGCAGTGATAAGTCTCCCCTCCTAACTTCCTTCTATTCTCCACGATCGAGACGGTTTGGTTGGTATAAATGGGGTTACTTCCGTCCCCATGAATGATCACTTCCTGATGATTCCATTCGAATTTCACAGCCTGGTGCAAAGTAAATGCTACGGCCCCGGCGGCATGTATCCAAGGCCATCTCAATAGTAGATTGTATGAGGCGAATATGTCTAGTACTTGAAATTCAACACCTAACCAGGTCGGACCCATCTGCAAGCGTAGATTGGTTTCCCCAATTGTGGCTCTTTGTAACCCATCGAATGACTTCACGTTCATAGTCCCTACACATATTTCATGAAAACCTTTACCCAGCCATTTCAGAGGACTTAGCGGACAGATATTGAGGCTGGACCCTCCGTCTATAAAAACCTTGGAAATAAATTTATCCTCGCATTGAACCGTGATGTGTAGTGCCTTGTTCTAACTTAATCCTTCTGGTGGAAACTCATCTTCACGAAAGGTGATCTTGTGTCTCTCCAGTACTTGCCCTACCATGTTGGCCATCTCCCCACTTATGATATTGTTAGGCACGTAAGCTTCACTCAGTACCTTTATCAAAGCATTCCTATGCGCCTCGGAATTCTGCAACAATGATAGGATGGATATCTGAGCGGGATTTTTGTTCAGATGATCCATCACAGAATTTTCCCTCGCCTGCACCTTTCTCTAAAGATCATCCGGGACCGTTTCAATGATGGGTTGTTTGGCCAGCTTCTTTACTCCTTCCTCCCAAATTCTCGGGTGTATAAATTCTACCGGTTCTGGTCATCCCTTGTGCCACACCAGACTCTTTCATTTTTGCTTTTCCTTTCCTCCTGGCTTCTACGACATAATCCCAAGGTATGGCATTAGAATTAAAGGGCGGTGTAGACGCTACCGTCACAGTGAAGGGTGTGATTACTTCTACTTCAAATGGAGCAGGTGCAACTGCAGGTGTTGTTACTTCAATTTTGAATGTAGTTGATACGGCTACCTCAACTTCGACTGGGGGATATATCTGTACCAAAATAGGAGTGAGTGTGACTGCAGGTATCTTAGGATCATCCCTTTCTCGAATGAGCCCAATTGACCCTTCAGGATCCCATTCTTCATTAGTCTCTATCACATTTACTCCTTCACCCCTATGATCTGGAAGAGGGTTGTTGCGGACATTGGATGCGGCTTCCTTTGCTTATATGACCTTGGTATCAATCAATGTTTGAATCTTGTCTTTTAGAGTGCGGCATTCATCGATGGTATGTCCTTTCATGCCGGAATGGAATGCACATATTTTGTTTGGATTGACCCATTGAGAGGAGTTTTCCATGGCAACAGTGGGAATATGGGTAACGTATCCGGCAGCTTTCAGTCTCTCGTATAACTAGTCGATGCATTCAGCAATAGGGGTGTATTATCTGGGTGGCCTGCGATCAAAGTTGGGTCTGGGTTTTTGATAGTTTTGGTGGGCTGAAGGTGAGTGGTAATAGGCTGGCTAGGTGTTATAAGTGTGATAGGCAGTAGCGGGTTGGGGATATCTTGGAGGTGAAGGTTGATATGTAGGTGGAGGTTTTTGGTATGTGAGTGGAGATTTTGGACCTTGGGCTACCATCACGGCCCCTACTTCTTTCTTCTTTGATATACCCCTTGACTGCAATGCTTTGTTCGTAGCCTGTAATGCCTCAAAATTGGTCACCATCCCGCTCTTGATTCCTTCTTCAATCCTTTCCCCAAGTTTGATGATGTCGGAGAATTTGTGATTTTCGATGACCATTAGCCTTTCATAGTATTGTGGATCTTGGGCCCTGACGAAGAATATGTTCATCTGCTCTTCTTCCATTGCCGGCCTTACCTTTGCGGACTCTCACCTCCATCGAGTAGCATACTCGCGGAAAGTCTTTGTTGGTTTATTCTTGAGGTTCTATATGTAGAAGACGTTCAGTGCATTCTCTGTATTAAACCTAAATCAGTACATGAAGTCTGATGCCATGCTTACCCAATTTACCCACTTCTTGGGATTTTGACTGATGTACCAAGATAAGGCGTCTCCAGCGAGACTTCTCATGAACAGTTTCATGCGAATCCTTTCATCCTTCCCAACTCCAATGAGCTTGTCACAATACGTTCTTAAATGCACCTTCGGGTCACCCGTTCCGTCAAACATCTCGAACTTAGGAGGTTTGTAACCCTCCGGCAGTTCTACGTCTGGCTAAATACACATGTCTTCATAATTTAAACCTTTAACACCTTTACCTTCTTCGACACCCTGGACTCAGCTTGTGAGCTTCTTGAGTTCCTCTGCCATATTCTTGATGAGAAGGTCCTTCTCAGCGGATTCTGATGTGTATGGGGTTGGTTGAGTGAAGTGAGGTAAGGTTTCTACATATATGGGGTTGTTTTGGTGGATACCAGGGGTTTGAGTGTAGTGGTGATCATTGGTTGAATTTTGCGGGTCGGGAATTGGTTGTGGGGTATTTTGAGGAGTATGGTAGGTAGTGGTTTGCGGATACTGAGTCGGAAGATGTTGGTGTTCAGGAGGAGTTGGTACTGGTGGCGAGTTATGATTTTGGGGAGGTGTTGCGTATTAATGGGGTGTGGGAGGATTTTGTGGATGTTGGTTCGGTGTGTTTTGAGGAGGTACTGGGCATTTTTCTGGTTAATATTTGGGACGTTTAAGGTGAGGGAGAGGTTTGCCAAGTTACGAACCTGCTCAAGTTCCCCTTGCAATTCCAGTATTTTTTGCTCCAATCGTAAAACCAGATCGTTCTGTGCCGGAGTACTCCGACCGTCTGAAGTTCCAACATTTTCTTTCCGGATACCACTTATATCATCCATCTTAGCCTTTCCCTTACTTTTTGGATCACTCGGAGGAGGATGAGGAGGTGGAGGGCCTCTGGATCTAGTATGGTATGTTGATGGTGCCAATATGTGCGAACCAACCTTATGGGATGGGAATAATCAAAATAAAACACAAAAAGGTAAACAAGTCAGCAGGTTTTTTTACAAGATATTCATAGTATTTAAACATGTATTGCGGAATTATAAATTCGCGTTCTAATTTGGGGACCTCGTTGTGCCCGAGGTAGGCCTAGCGACACGTAGATTTGGATAAATTTAATGCCGACAATAGACTCATTTCATTAATGTAATAAATAAGTCAAACCTTTAAAACGACAATAAATGACTCACTAATGGCATTTGCCTTATCACATTCAAATTCTAAAACGACTCTAGAAAAGCAAGTAAACAATAATTCTAATCTACTTGGTCCCGGAGGGACCTTCTCCAGGCCTGGCCTTCTTGGCCCCATCAATTAGGTTCCCCAGGTCGCGCATGTCCAACAACAAATATGCCCTTGCTAGGTGTCCTCCTTCGTTGCTCTCTACATTCTGACAGTCCACGACCCTTTTCCTCATTTTTCCTTCCAGTTCCATTAGACCCTGCTCCAAATATTCCAATCTTTCCATTGACTTTATAGCCATTTACTTTCACTCGTTAATTGACTCCATGTCTACCTTGTGCTGTTCCAAATGCCTGGCCTCAGACTCAAGGATTCTTTTGCGTAATCTCTTGTACTTCACCTGTGCTTCAACAACTTCATCTATGACCCTGTTTCCTCGATCGATCCCTAGCTCAATTATTCCGGCTATGTTATCATCCAACCATGATAGGTAGACGTACGCATGACCGACGTGGTACCGATCTGGCTCAATAGTATCTTTTCCCACAATAACCTTCAAATGCCACATTTGTTGGGCCTCATATTTGTATGGAATGACATCATCTTGAAAATCTTCTTTATAATGACTCATCTTGGAGACTCATGGTATGACTTGTTTCCCCCAGCTTGTCTCATGACGCAGATAGAAACATAAGGATATATTCCCATCAACTTGATCAACACCAAATGTGGAAGATCCCTGGATCTTATGATGAACTTGCTAGTAGGGAACCTCTCGAACATCCAATGGACCTTGTCCTCGGTCAGACTGCTGAAAAAGTGTACCCAATCTATAGCGTTCTCCGGTTGTGCAAACCTATCTGGGAAGAAGGTCATTCTTTTCGGATGATGGAAAGCTATGTGGTCATTCCATGGTCTTCGTGGAAATTCCTAACAGTACTGTCCTCTTTGAAGATGCTCCAACAACCAAATCTGTAGCAACAAATTACAACCCTCAAAATGTCTGAACCCCTTCTTGCAACGGTCCAAAGCTTGGTATATTTTTGCTACGATCATTGGGACAATTGTCACGACCCAAAACCTGGTTCAGGTCGTGATGGCACCTAACGGCGAGGTTAGGCAAGCCAACATATAAATCCCCAGGAGTTACTACCTCATGACTCGTTTATTCCAGCTATTTACAATTTATAACAAATAAAATGCATAATGTATCAGCGATATGAGGTAAGGCCGTAGATACAAGCTGAACCACAGCTAGGCCACATATGTACAACCCCGAATCCCAACATAACTACAACAAGTGTGTGCCAGAACTAGTGTCACAGTGTCAACGGGCGGCTACATAGATACCACAACTGAAATATATATACATAAATATACAAGCCTTAGTTTGGAACAAAAGACTGAGCAAAATGAAACTAGAAGGCTCCAGGGGTGCTGTCAGGATGACGCCAAGAAGACAGCTCACCGTATGGAACGACACCGCGATTAGTGTCTATCAGCAGACGGACGACTAGACGGACCAGCCTCAAGACCTGCACAACCAAGTGCAGAAAAGAAAAGAAAGTGCAGCATGACTACATATAAACAAATATGTACCCAGTGAGTATCCCGTCTAAACTCGTAAAGAGTAGTGACGAGAGGTAGAATATATACTCACTAAGGTCCAGTACATAATAAAATAAGGTACACGCCGAGCAATAAATCATGTGAGAAAATACATCAAGTATATGGACATGTAATCAACAAACAGGTAACTAATCTCAAACATAACCTTTCTTTGTAAGCTGATCATATGTATCAGTTGTTTTCTTTCTCATTATCTCAAATGTCTTATATTATTATCTCAATTGTTCACTTTCCAGTACTCAGTATCGTTTCTCAACTCACCATNCTCGCGAATCATACCTGCGACTCGTGGGCCAATATCTCTCCCCGCTCACGCATCATACCTGCGACTTGGGGGCAAATGATATAAATGTATATACTCTCCCGATCACGAATCATACCTGTGATTCAGGGCAAATGATGTAAAGTAAAACCCTCCCCGATCATGAATCATACCTGTGACTCGGGGGCCGATAAAAATAGTAGTATAATTCTTCCCTGATCATGAATCAAACCTGTGACTCAGGGGCTGGTAAAATAAGTCTGATTTCTCCCTGATCACGAATCAAACCTGTGACTCAGGGGCTGGTAAAATAAGTCTGATTTCTCCCTGATCACGAATCAAACCTGTGACTCAGGGGCTGGTAAAATAAGTCTGATTTCTCCCTGATCACGAATCAAACCTGTGACTCAGGGGCTGGTAAAATAAGTCTGATTTCTCCCTGATCACGAATCAAACCTGTGACTCAGGGGCTGGTAAAATAAGTCTGATTTCTCCCTGATCACGAATCAAACCTGTGACTCAGGGGCTGATGAAAATAAGTGTAATTCCTCCCTGATCTCGAATCAAACTTGTGACTCAGGGGCCAGTAATGAAAATATAAGTTCTCCCCGATCACGAATCATACCTGTGACTCGGGTGCCATGAATGCATATATATATGTGTATATGTAGACACCATGGTACCGACTCATCAATGCTCAACGGGATCGGATATTCGCATCTCTCTTGATAGTCAAAGTTAGGATTTTATATCATATTATCCTCTTTTCTCATAATATCACCATGGTGGAACAATTTAAGTATAGGAAGGATTTACAATCACCTTAATTTTTGCTCAATAGCTCAGGATCAAAATTTATCTCATTTACTCCGTTTTCTTTATCAATTATATCAGGAGTAACACAATTAATCAATTGACGAAATTCATAATTCTTATCT
>ML285071.1:684-11550 GCA_005239495.1 Nicotiana undulata
AATGAGTCCTGCATGCATTATATATATGTAGCTATTTTACTCTACTGAGCCGCGCTATAGTCGGTCGGGTATGGCACCTATTGTGCAACCACTGATCAGTTGGGTTTACCGAGTCCTCTTTGAGGCCGGGTATGATATGATGATGATGATGCCCACAGAGGCGAATGTTCTATGATGATGATGATGCCCACAGAGGCGGATATTTTAAAAGATTATGTATATATATGTATCATGCATTTCATGTTACTGTATCTTAGAAGCACTCATATGCTACAGGTTGTATCTCTTACATCTCTCTTTACATTATTGTTCTTATTTATGCTTTCTTGCCTTACATACTAAGTACTTTATTCGTAGTGACGTCATTTTATTTGTGGACGCTGCATGTCGTGCTGCAGGTCTTGATAGACAGGTAGACACAGCTCTCCATTTGACTCATTTGCAGGAAATATTCGAAATCTTTAGGAAGTATAACATGAAACTTAACTCCGAAAGATGTGCTTTCAGGGTCGGCTCGGGCAAATTGCTGTCGCGCCTCCTTATGCTGATAAAGTTCAACCAAATAAGAGTCGAGAGGAGGAAGTGGTTAGAAAGGATTATAGGAGAACAAAAGGTGAGGTAGTGGTGAGCTGTGCCCGAGATAAGATCCTGGGACCAAATGGGTTCACATTGGCCTTTGTCCAACTGTGCTAAAGCAGATTTAAGGGGACTTGATGCGGACCACTATGACATTTCTAGAAAAGGGTGAGTTCAAAGAAGCCTCAACATATCATATTTATTATGCCGAAAGATCAGGGTTATAAGTACAAGGACTACATTCACAGTAGTCCTCTTGCATTCTTAGATACCATCCTTATATACTTGAGCACACCTTCGGGGGAAACTTTAATGCAAGCCATCAGAACGATTTCTTTAACTAACAATGAAGCAGAGTACGAAGCTTTGATTGCAGGGCTCGAATTGGCCCGTGGGCTTGACTTCGAAGTCATCAAAATCAAATTTATATTGATGTATAAATTTTTAATAAATTACCAGTTTAGTATAATATAATGAATATAATTTTGTATTACTCTTGAAATTTAACTTGATTTTATCTTGTATGACTTTCTCAAATTATTTCTATATGTAAATTTATCAATAATATTTTCGAGTATTATTTTACTTAATTTTATCAAATAAATTTATAGGATAGAATCGCATTATATATATTCTCTTCTTTATACATTAGTTTTTGTTCTACAATATTTTAATTTTTTTCATTTAGCGTTTATCTATAATATGGATATTATTATTTTTCTAAATGGATGGTGTTGAATTAGTTCAAAGGTTAAATAGAAAAGTTCTTTTATTATATGTCATAAATAAACTAATAACTGTAATAATTATTATTTTTGTATTATTTTTAATAAGAAATTAAGTTGAATTCTTCTTTCCGTTTGTGTTTAAAATGAAAGTTTAATTCTTTTTATTAAAATTACTACATGATAATTTAAATTATATATTTATATATTAATTTATTTATTTCTTGAAGTTATTGTTTATGTTTTTGTCTTTAGTTTTATCTATTATAATTTTTTTAGTTACATGATCTTATCCATATAGCATGACCAATGAGTTATTCTTCAAAAGCTTTCTCATCTCAAAAACAAATTAGTCTTATCGTTTTATATATCTACATTGAAGTTATTCATTCATATATTTTTTCTTATTTTATAATAATTTTTTTAAAAATATATAGGTATTTAAATATTTTTAATTCAAATTAAAAAAGAATAACTAAACATTAACCAACCTAATTAATTTGGTCCTAAAAGTTGATATTTATTGAATTTTTATTGTGACATTAGATACCATCGTATTGATTTGCTTCTCCTATATAATTTATATAGATAGATATCTTCCAACTGTAAAAAAGAATTGTAGATTACTTTTTATCAGCATTCTTGCTATAATAGGTTGATGAGAGAAACCAAATCAGCAATGATCGGAAATTCAAGTTTCGCAAATTAAGACTGAGGCGGATATTGAAAAAGTTAAATGAGTCTCACTTTTTTCAGAGAAGATGTATATATTCTTTGGAGACACAAATGCATTAAATAAATGTTTTCCGATTAGAACAAATATGGAATAAGTTGAAATACTATGGTTTCCCGGTGAATTCATGCCGACCAGAAGCTCCTCACAATAGTGTTAGGTGTTATCATGACATTCTTACCATATTTAGTTTTCTTATTTTTTTTAAAGAAAATAACAATATATTACCATAATTGTATATTCCTTTTTGTAGAAGAAATTATAATTCTTCCATGTTTGGCTAGTCCTTTTTTGTGTAGGAAAAAGTTTGAACTTCTGTAAATTGAGGATTTTTCCTTCTCATTCAGTAGCATCCATAATGTAGCCATATGGGGTTTGAGAGTCTTGTTTAGGGGAAAACTTTTGTCTATTTTGGTAGATTTCTCTTTTGTTGTTTGGTCTATCGTTGAGGATTTTTCCTTCATGACACCTATCCTAACAAATAGTAGTAATATATTTGAAATTTGTTAACTACCTATGTATAGGTTGAGGTAAGGGTGTTAACCGGGAATTTTAGCACTTTGTCATATGTGTTATAATGTCACTAAAAGTTGAGTTTCTTAAAAGCTACGTCGCCGGAGAGATTCGAACTCTCGTGGGGAAACCCCATGTACTTAGCAGACACACGCCTTAACCACTCGGCCAAATCGACATCTGTTTAAAGGCTCGAACCTCATTTAATTTATCACTTAAGAATTCTGGAAGTTGAGGTTAAAAACTAGAGTTGCCTTGCATGAATGTTGAATAACTTCTTTTTGTTTCACGCCCGGTGACGGGTGATCGATACTCGCTTCGCGATGAGTCTCGTCAAGATTCACGCCAAGACATCCTACTTTGCGGATAAAGCAATCATACACGGTACTCACTTGGTGATCTAATTAATCAAGATTCACGTCGAGAAGTTCCACTTTGGAGGATAAAGATATCGTTACTAAAGGCGACTTCATACCCTACTGGCCTACTCGAACCTTCTTTAAACCAATTTATTGCACACATTTTGTTTACTCGAACCTTCTTTAAACCAATTTATTGCATACATTTTGTTTTGAGTTTTGGATTAGTTAGTATTGATGCGTTTGTTTTAAGAGGAAGAAACTTGTCCCTCATTTAAAAAATAAGAAAGGAAGACGTGTTTCGTCTTATTTGAATATGTTGATGGATGTTTTGGAGGGAAACTTGAATTTGGTAATATTCTTAATAGTCAAGATTGGATTATTGGGCACTTGTTTATAAATGCTTGGAGTTTTGTTGGTCCATTAAAAATAGTCTAGTGATCAATATGCATTGCTTCACCATGACTTTCGAGTTCATTTTATGGCATTTTGACGGCATGCAATATGAATTTGTGATTATATCAACTTTTTGTGGGTCTTAGCGCATGGTGATTTTGTAAAAAAAATATTAACGGACTCTGATTAATCTGAATTTTGTAGATCCACAAGAAACATCCTGGTGATCAAAACTCAATGCTTCGCCACGACTCTCATATTAATATTTTGGTATTTCAGGGTCATGCAACACGAAGTTATAACTATATCCACTTTTCATTTTCATAAGTATATGTTGATTTTGTAGGATTTTTTTGACAGGCTCTTATTGATCTAAAATTTAGTAAGTTCATTGGAAATGGCCTACTGACTAATACTCATTACTTCGCCATGACGTTCGAGTTCATTTGATAGCGTTTCGAGGTCATGCAGTACGGATTTGTGCTTATACCCACTTTTTAGTGTGTACTAACACATGCTTATTTGTAGAATTTTTTTGAAGAATTTTGATTGGCCTGAAATTTCATAAATCTATAAGAAACGGCCTAATGGCCAATACTCATTGTTTCGTCATGACTTTCGGGTTCTCTTTTTGTGTTTCTGAGTTATGCAGCACAAATTTATGACTATATCTAATTTTTTGGTTGGTACATGTTGAATTTGTAGAATGTTTTTGACGGAATGTGGTTGGCACCGTGTGATTTTTGTATCCAGGTGGGTAGATATTTAAGTAGGTCCCAAAAACATCTTTGTTATCTTTGTTTCTATTAGATGAAAGCTTAATATTGTTTTGGTCGTTTTCAATCTTCATCAACCCTGAAGGTTAGCAAGAACCTAAGCAGGATGGGGTTCTTTTCTTTCTTTTACCTTTTCTTGTTCTTTTTGGTGGAAGGCAAGAGAGGCATTAAAATGATCACCAGAATCTCTTTATTGCATATGTGTAATGTAAATATAATCAACAATGAACAGACTACAGTTTAGGTATATACACGAACAATGTAAATTATCTGACACAATTAAAAATATAGAACTCTATACACCTGATCCCGAGAATCGGACAATCGCTATACAAATGTATACTATGGGTGCCAAACAACAATAAAGGGAATAACCTTATAATAGCAAATTAACAAATAACAATCAAAACAAGAATTCAAGACTGGGCCGCTAAGTTCAAGGATAATAATCAACTAGGAATACATGCAGGGATACAAGTAAGGCATATAAGCATGCTTGTGAGTCCTAAAGACTACCCGGCATAACATAATAGTAGCTACGCACGGACTCTCGTCACCTCGTGCGTGCGTAGCCCCCGCAAATAAGGACAATTCAATCTTTATTATTACCTATGGGGACAATTCCCTCTTACAAGGTTGGAAAGGAGACTCACCTCGTGCCGAACCTACTTCTCGAACCAAGAACGCGTCCGAAACTCCAAACTCTACACCCGAGGACTCGAAACTAGCCAAATGATATATAAATACGTTAACATACACTCAAAAGTATGAAATTCTCTTACTAGTTTAGCTAATTCGTCATTCTTGAAGAAATCCCAAAATACACCCCCCGGGCCCACATGCTCGGATTTCGGAAATGTTTGAAGAGAACACTCACCCATCACCTAAGGATCATTAATATATAGTTTTTGTATGATTTCATGGTAGAAAAGTGGTGAATTTCTCTAAAGTTCATCAACCCTAGGTTTCCACTCTAACCCCTTTGATTTACACTAATTGGGTGTTAATCTACCTAAGATTAATGTAATAAACCAACATTTAAATGGAAATTACGTACCTCTTAGTAGCTAGGCCGAATACTCTCTTGAAAGCATTCAAAATCGCCTATGGTGTGGAAGAAATGGTGAAAAATGGTTAAGTACCGCATTAAATGAGCTCACTGCCTTCAGTTATCTCGCATCTGTGGCTCGAGGACCGCACCTGCGGAAATTGGCAAAGGGGCCTGGGGATCGCACCTGCGGAGGACATTCCGTACCAGCGGACCCGCTCCTGAGGAAAAGGGTCCGCACTGCGATCTGGGGACTTCTCCCCTGGCGGTCTCACCTGCGAGGCCTCGACCGCAGGGGCGGTCTCGCACCTGCGATCTGGGTAACCGTACCTGCGGTCATACCAGACCTGGTGCACCAACAGTTGAAGCTACTGGTTTTTGGCCCTGTTTGGTGTCCGGGAGGCACCTGGTCCCATCCGAGCCCCCGTGCAATTATACCAACAAGTCCTAAATCATATTATGGACTCTCTCGAGTCTTCAGAACACCCCAAACAATGCTAAATCTCAAAATCACACCTCAAAACCCCTAGAATCAAACTTAAGAATTTTCAAGTTCTTGAATTCGGTTTCAATGCGCCGAACCGACCTATACTACTCGGAAAGACACCAAATTTTGCAGGAAAGTCATAAATGACATAACGGAACTCTTCCCGATCTCGAATTCCGTTCGGGCCTCGATAACACAAAAACACGTTCGAAACCAACTTATGAACTTAAGGAAACTTTATTTTCGCTCTTTCACGTCGAAACGCTCCCGGGTCATCCAAAACCTATTCCGGACATATGCACAAGTCTGAAATCATCATACGAAGCTACTGGAACCGTCGGAACCCAATTCCGAGGTCGTTTACTCAAAATGTTGAAACTTGGCCTTTAAAGCCAACCTTAAGGAACCAAGTGTTCCTATATTACTCTATACACTTTCGAATCCCAAACCACCCGTCCTCGCAAGTCATGAATCACTGAAAGCCACTACGGGAAGTCTTATTTAAGGGAACGGGGTCCGAATACGCAAAATGACCGGTCGGGTCGTTACATTCTCCACCTCTTAAACAAACATTCGTCCTCGAACGGGTCTAGAATCATACCTGGAGTGCTGAATAAGTGTGGATATCTGCTCCGCATGTCCTCCTCAGACTCCCAAGTCGCCTCCTCGACTGGTTGGCCCCTCCACTGGACCTTCACCGCAGAAACTCTCTTGGATCTCAACTGGCGGTCCTGTCTGTCAATAATGGCAACTGGCTCCTCCTCGTAGCCCAACCTCTCATCCAACTGAATAGTGCTGAAATCAACCACGTGAGAGAAGTCGGCGTGATATCTCCGGAGCATGGATACATGAAAGACCGGATGGACTCCTGATAAGTTGGGAGGTAGAGAAAGCTCATAAGCAACCTCTCCAACCCGCCTCAATACCTCGAAAGTGACCTATAAACCTCGGGCTCAGCTTTCCCTTCTTCCCGAATCTCATAATGCCCTTCGTCGGCGAAACCTTCAGCAGAACCTTATCTCCCTCCATAAATGACACATCACGTTCCCTCTGATCCGCGTAACTCTTCTATCTGGACTGTGCTGTGCGGAGACTCTCCTGAATCAACTTCACCTTCTCTAAGGCATCTCTCACCAGGTCCGTGCCATATAACTTAGCCTTGCCAGGCTCAAACCACCCGATAAGAGAACGATATCGCCGACCATATAAAGCCTCAAATTGAGCCATCTCAATGCTGGACTGATAGCTATTATTGTAAGCAAACTCGGCCAAAGGCAAGAACTGGTCCCACTGACCCCCAAAATCAATCACATATGCTCTGGGCATGTCCTCCAATATCTGTACTGTACGCTCAAACTGACCATTAGTCTGCGGATGAAATGTTGTGCTGAGGTCTATCTGAGTACCCATCCCTCTGTGTAATGCTCTCCAGAAGTGCGAGGTGAACTGAGGACCTCGATCTGATATAATGGATTCGGGAACGCCATACAACCGGACTATCTCTCGAATGTAAATCTGAGCTAGCCTCTCAAAAGTATAAGTAGTATCCACAGGAATGAAATGCGCCGATTTGGTCAATCTATCCACTATGACCCAAACCGCGTCAACCTTCCGCAAGGTCCGAGGCAACCCAACCACAAAGTCCATAATGATGCGCTCCTACTTCCACTCAGGAATGGGCATCTGTTGAAGTAGGCCTCCTGGCCTCTGGTTCTCATACTTAACCTGCTGGCAGTTAAGACACATACTCCACAATGTCTTTCTTCATCTGCCTCACCAGAAATACTACTTCAGATCACGATACATCTTCGTAGCACCAGGATGAACAGAATACCGCGAACTATGTGCCTCCTCTAGAATCCTCTGCCTCAAGCCATCAACATTAGGAACACACAAACGACCCTGAAGTCTCAGAACACCATCCTCGCCAATAGTTACCTCCTTGGCACCACCCTGAACCACTGTCTCCCGTAGCTCTGCCAAGCATGGATCATCATACTGCCGAGACTTAATCTCTCCCAATAATGAAGACTGAGCAACTACATGTGCAAGAACTCGACGAGGCTCTGAAAGATCTAATATCACCAAGCTATTAGCCAAGGATTGAATGTCCAAGGCTAGAGGTCTCTCCTCCGCTGCAATGTAAGCCAAACTGCCCATACTCTCTGCCTTCCTTCTCAAAGCATCTCCTACCACATTCGCCTTGCCCGGATGATAAAGAATAGTGATGTCATAATCCTTCAGCAACTCAAGCCACCTACGCTGTCTCAAATTAAGATCCCTCTGCTTGAACAAGTGCTGCAAGCTGCGGTGGTCAGTATACACCTCACAGGACACCCCATACAAGTAATGCCTCCAAATCTTAAGAGCATGAACAATCGATGCCAACTCCAAATCATGCACCAGATAATTCTTCTCATGAACCTTCAGTTGGCGCGAAGCATAAGCAATAAATCTCCCTTCCTGCATCAACACACACCCCAAGCCAACACGTGAAGCGTCGCAATACATTGTATACATCCCAGAACCGGAAGGCAATACCAGAACTGGTGTTGAGGTCAATGCTGTCTTGAGCTTCTGAAAGCTCGCCTCACACTCGTCGGACCACCTAAATGGAGCATTCTTCTGAGTCAATCTAGTTAGTGGGGCTGCAATGGATGAAAATCCCTCCACAAATCGCCGATAGTAGCCTTCTAGACCCAAGAAACTCCTGATATCTGTAGCTGTAGTAGGACGTGGCCAACTCTGAACTGCCTCAATATTCTTAGGATCAACCTTGATACCCTCTCCGGATACTACGTGTCCCAAGAATGCCATGGAATCCAACAAAAACTCACACTTGGAGAACTTAGCATATAGCTTCTGTTCTCGCAAAGTCTGGAGCACAACTCTCAAATGCTGCTAGTGCTCTCCCAGGCTACGTGAGTAAATCAAAATGTCATCAATGAAGATGATGACAAAAGAATCAATATACGTCCTGAACACCCTATTCATCAAGTCCATAAATGCTGTTGGGGCATTAGTAGAGCCAAAGGACATCACCAGGAACTCATAGTGGCCATATCTCGTACGAAAAGCAGTCTTCGGAACATCTGAGGCCCGAATCTTCAACTGATGATAGCCCAATCTCAAGTATATCGTAGAAAACACCCTGGCACCCTGCAACTGGTCAAACAAATCATCAATGCGCGGCAATGGATACTTGTTTTTTGATGGTGACCTTGTTCAGTTGGCGGCAATCAATGCACATTTGCATGGACCCATCCTTCTTCTTCACAAATTAAACTGGAGCCCACGGTGATACACACGGTCTGATAAACCCCTTAGCCAAAAACTCCTCTAGTTGCTCCTTCAAATCCTTAGGAGCCATGCGGTACGGGGGAATGGAAATAAGCTGGGTATCTGGAGCTAGATCAATGTAGAAATCAATATCACGATCCGGAGGCATGCCTGGAAGGTCTGAAGGGAATACATCAGAAAACTCTCGAACAACTGGCACTGAATCAATCGTCAGAGACTCGGCGGTGGTGTCCCGCACATAAGCAAGATACGCCAAACAACCCTTCTCGACCATATGTCGAGCCTTAAGGAAGGAAATAACTCTACTGGTTGCACTAACTGAGGAACCTCTCCACTCCAGCTTAGGCAACTCAAGCATGGCCAAAGTAACCGTCTTGGCATGGAAATCCAAGATGGCATGATGAGGAGATAGCCAATCCATGCCCAGGATAATCTCAAAATCAACCATATCGAGCAATAGGAGGTTCGCTCTAGTCTCGAACCCACAGAATACAATCACACAAGACCGATAAATCCATTCTACCACTATAGAATCACCCACGGGAGTGGATACATATATAGAAGAACCCAAGGACTCACGAGGAGCATCCAGAAAACAAGCAAACAAGGCTGACACATATGAATAAGTAGATCTTGGGTCAAATAGCACTGATGCCTCTCTACCACATACTGAAATAATATCTGTGATCACGGCATCTGAGGCCACTACATCTGCTCGGGCTGGAATAGCATAGAATCTGGCTGGAGTACCTGAAGACTGACCTCCGCTGGACAGAATAAGAGCTAGCTGAGATCCCCATGCCTTGCCTCCACCTCAGGGACGACCTCTACCATCCTGTCCTCCACCTCTAGGTGGACGGGGTGCCGATGCTGAGAATGCGGGCTGGTAACTCTGCTGAATAGCCTTGCCCCGAAGCCTGGGACAAGTCCTCCTCATATGGCCTGAATCCCCACACTCATAACACCTCACTGGAGGCATGGCATGCTGCCCTGAAGATGAACCCTGAATAGCCGGGGGACGATGAGAACTCTCTAGCATGGCACTGAAGTAAGGACTAGGAGACCCCTGATGACCTGAATACCCGCCGGAGGGACCCTGAATAGCTGGTGTCACGACCCGAATTCCCACCTTCAGGAAGTGAATGCGTCTAACATTGAGCCCGCTAGACAAGCCAACGTGTGCAGTTAAACTAATATGATAACACCGAATTAACAGAATTAACCAAAAATAGTTTACAATTTAACAGCGGAAATAGATAAAAACAGTACTAAATGATTTAAGCAAATACAATACGTTGTAACAATCCCCGAATTTGGAGTCACTAACTCACGAACATACTAAAAGAATACTACAACCAAGGGCTGAACAATAACTGTATACAACTGTCTCTAGAAATAAATGAAAAAGACAGGAAGGAAGAGAAAGGGATAGAGGAGACGCCAAGGCCCACGAACGTCTGTGGGTCTACCTTGCAATCTCTGAGGTGGACTGAAGGATACTCCCTCTAACAATGTCCACTGGGTCCAGCTACGGGATCTGCACAACATAAAGAAGTGCAGGTGTAGCATCAGTACAACCGACCTCATGTACTGAGTAAGTGTCGACCCTAACCTCGGCCGAAGTAGTGTCGAGGCTAGACTAGACAACAGTAATCTACTTGTACAGTTCTACAAGATATATCACAGACAAATGCAGGAATAGACAGATAAGCAGGGTATATGGGGGCAGTTAATGGGAACAAGTGAAATGAAGCAGTTAAATTGACATATAGAAGTAAACAAAAGAGGCAAATTAACACAATAGCTAACGAAACAAGTTTAAGTACCAGAATGTAAATAATGGCACGGCATCACCCTTCGTGCTTTTACTCTCTTCCTCACAATGCGATAAATAATGTGAAATAGTAATAATCATGGCACGGCATCACCCTTCGTGCTTTTACTCTCTTCCTC
>ML285077.1:8724-26111 GCA_005239495.1 Nicotiana undulata
TTGGGGGGGGGGGGGGAAGTGATCAGGCAGGACATGGCACAACTTGAGCTGACCGAGGACATGACCCTAGATAGAAGGGTGTGGAGGCGGAAGATTAGGATGGAAGGTTAGTAGGTAGTCGTGAGTTTCCCGTTGTCTTCCCTAGTTCGATAGTATTAGTGCTAGTATGGTAACCTTTTTTTCCTTAGTTTGCTATAGTTGCGTGTCTTGTTCTGTTACTACTTACCTTCGGTAATTCCATAGTTTGCTAGCAGGATTTCGTCATATTTTCATGTGCTGCCTTAGACTTATCTATCTAAGTATACTTTCTTGCTATTACTTGTTATCGGTACTCCTTCCATATTCTGTGTTGTTATCTCCGATTTAGTTTTCTAACTATTTGTCTGGCTATCACTTGTTATCAGGGCTTCCTTCATCTTCTTTAGCCGAGGGTCAATCGGAAACAGTCTCCCTACCCTTCCAGGGCAGGGGTAAGGCTGCGTACATCCTACCCTCCCCAAACCACACTTGGTTGGATTATACTGGGTAGTTGTTGTTGTTGTTGTATTGCTGTTGTATTCATAAATACATGCCGCAAATACATGTGAATACATGCGCTTACAAATGGTTACCCTGATTTATAAGCGTTTTTTGCTGCTGTATTCATGAACACAGCAACGCGAATACAACGAATACACTACCGTAACAACTGAATAATAGTTATAGGAGTAATAATGTAAATGGTAGCTATAGGAAGTTAATAGCAACTAAACAATAGTGGTTTCTGAAAATTGCTCTTTCCAGAACTAAAACATTTTTTTCACTTTGGAAATAGTATTTCATTTATGAAAAGGCCCACCAATATATATAGAGCCTTTCAAAAAGGCTTTATATATATAGCGCATTTCAAAAAGACTTTATACATATAGCGCATTTTAAAAGGGAACTATACTTAACTGGGCAAATGACCGTTAAGGTATAACGCCCTTTAAAAGGGTGTTATATATAAAATGATCAACAAATTTTTTTCCCGCACTTTTTGATTCTTTAAGTCTAAAAGAACCACATTTTGGTTCCGGACTCTCTTGAGTAGCAACTTGAAATCGATTGCATCTTCAATAATATTAATAAAATTGCACTTCAATAGTACAGTTCTAAACCCCCAACTCCTTTTGGCCCAGTCTTAATATCCATCGAAAGAAATTTTCGATCTTGATAAATAAGCTATAACAGTGATAGATATTGCACACAATTTGACTTTTTATTTTCCTTCAAGTTATTTCTTCCCAAAGCAATTTATGAAATATATTGATCAGTACAAGTTTTGTACAAAAACACGAGCAAGTTTGAACAAGGCATATTGATAAATGATAAAAAGTGCATGTTTTAAGTGTGTTTGTGTGTTAACTCTTATGTGAGTTGCGGAAGTTCACACCGCTTTTGAAGTGAAAATATGCTCATTACGTATTTTTTATGTGTAGGAACAAACTTATGCGAAAATGATCGAATAGGAGAAAAATTAGGGAAAAAAGGGCTAAAGATAAAAGTCTCGGACAATGAAGCGAGGTTCACTACACCAGACGGGGATCGGAGCAGAAGAAACCAGAAAAGTCCCGGACACCAGAGTGAAGTTCACTTTGCCAGACCGGGATCGAAGCAGATAAAAACCAACTTCTCCAATCTGAAATAGGAAAAGGAAAATCCGCCCCATACAACCCCTAGTCACTATAAATACATCCTAAAACATGATTTTGAAAGGGGAGATACTACTTTGGAAGGAGAGAAGACTTTGGGGAGGCAAGAACACCTCAGGATCGAGGAGAAGGATTCAACTTCACGTTTTTCTGTCTTTCTTCTCTTTATTTCCATTATTGGGTATGAATTCTAGTATTGTAGTTTTGCATACTATTATGAATAGCTAATTTGTTATCTAGGATTTTGATGGAACCTTTTGGAGGATGAATTCTTGTTATGTTTTTATATAATTGAGCTGTTGGATTTCTCTACTTGTTCAACTACGTGTTTGTTGCTGTTGATTGAATGGAAATTGACTGTGCTCATTTAGTGTGTACTGCTCGAAAGAGAGTATGCATTTAGGTAGTTGTTGAACAACATCACTCCTAACGTATGTGAGAGATCAATACTGAGAGTTTAAAGGCGGGATTAGAGATAACGAAACCTTGGTGCGATCGTAGTAAGCGGTGAATTAATGCCAGCTAGTGTAGTTCGAGAGATACATCTAGAAAATTGTGGTATTTGCTCGATAGAGAATTACGACAACCAAAGTACTCACAATCGGTAGAGAATACTTAGGCGAAATTATAGGAGGCATAATTTTGCCCCGGTGAGGAGATGTGAGAGGTTGACATTGGAGGTCCTACGGAGAGGTAGAGGTAGGCCAAAGAAGAGATAGGGAGAGGTGAATAGGCTAGACACGACGTAGCTTCAACTGACCGAGGACATGACCCTTGATAGGAATGTATGGAGGTCGAGGATTAGGGTACTAGAGTAGGTCGTCTAGAGTGTTCATCGCAGTAGTATTGTCACAACTCTCGCCTTTTGTTGGTAGTAGGTTTTATGACTAACTATTTTCTTTCATTATTGATCTCGTTACTATCTAGTTATTTTTATTCTGCTTTTATATGGCTTCTTGGTACTATCCATTCTTTTTTATATTTTCATTAATGTGGTTCTTATACTTTCCTGAGCCGATGGTTTAATGGGAACAACCTCTCTATTCTCACAAGGTAGGGGTAAGGTCTGCGTACACACTACCCTTCCAAGACTCCACGGTGTGGAATATTACTGGGTATGTTGTTGTTGTTGTATAGCGGGGAGGATTCTGACAATTGGGGGAATCATAACTCTAGACCTCTTTAATCTTGTATCTAACCCTTATCCTTGTTAATTGATAGTTTTATTGCTTTTTAGAATTGTTAGTTAATTAGTATAGAATTAAAAAATCACATTTTTTATAACTTAGAAATTGTTCGAGCTTGTCTACTTAGTGATATTAAACAATTGTAGCTAAGCCTTAATTCTTTGTGTGATTCGACTCCAGACTCTTAGACTGAATTATATTTGAGAGACCGCTTATCCTTTTTAGGACTAAAGTTGGGCATGATCAAATTTTGGCCCCGTTGCTGGAGAACTAACGGTGTAGCTGTAAATATTACTTGGTGTCAAGTTTGAACATTTGTTTTTATTTTTTTGTTTTGATTTTTGATTTGAGAGACATGGCATCTTAAAATTATGAGAATTTTGATATTGGTAATTCTACTTTTGATCCTCCTTATGCATATTGTGGAGGAAATCACCCATGGAAAAATTATCAAAATATTTCTGAGAGCGAGTTATGTGCACCAACTCAATATTATATGTGGAGTGTGTGTGATATGGGTGGTGGTAAAAATAGTCACTTTCATGGTTTTTCTTATATTTCTTATCCTCCCCAACCCCTTATTATGATGGTTCTAATTTTTCTTGTGAGGTTAACAGGAACAAAGAACCCGGGGAAGCTGACCTGAAGGAGATCAAAGATATGTTAAAATGCTTAATGGAACGAAGTAATGAGAAACAACTACAAATACAAAAGCTAGGGGATACTATCCAAAGGCAAGAGACAACTATTCTTAACCTGGAGGCACAAGTGAGGCAATTGGTTGAGGCTTTAAATGCTCAACAAGATAATATTATGAATAGCAGCTAGGAGCAGTGTACATTAGAGACAAAAATTGAGGTGCTAATAGAGGGGTCCATAGTAGAACACCAATAATCAATCAAATTAGAATTTGAGGATGCCGATGTAGAAGAGATACTAGAGTCAACCAAGGACATTGATGATACATATTTAGTTGACTCTAGTGTCATCGATGTGGAGGATGTTGACAATCCCAATGTTCATGTAGTTGAGCGTATTGGTGTCACATCCCAAACTTTAAGAGGCGTGGCCGGCACCTGGTGCCATACTCATCCTGAGCGTACCACTCTGTAACTGTGAACTCTGAAGGGGTAACCCTAAACTTAGGCCGATGAGGCCATATTCTGAATCATCTGAAAATAACGTCTACAACTAGCAATACCAAACTAAACATCTACATAGGGCTGGTAAAGCCATAATACTGATATAAAAAATGTACATGACTCGTCTACAAGCCTCTAGGAATAACTGAATTGTGTCATGGTCGGGACAGGGCCTCGACCTACCCATCAAACCTGTAAACATAAGATGGACTCCAAGGTATAGACTTGGTAACTCCGAGGAAGTGGAGCTTACCAACCAAGCTGATGTTTGACTTTGTCTACTCGTAAGGTCTATCCATCTATCTATTAGGACCCACATGCATGAAATGTAGCATCCCAGCAAAAAGGACGTCAGTATGAAATAATGTACCGAGTATGTAAGGAAACAAGATAACTGAAATCTGAGAACTGATAATATAATAACTAAAGTACCTGGGAGTCCAATATAATTTGAAGATACGCTTACCTGCTGATACTAACTCATCTATCTCAACATAGTAAGTAAAATAGTTGTCCGGCCATATAAGGCTCGGTATGTGTAACTGCTTTGCCGTAGTAGTCTTGCTCATAGGCGCTCGGTCATACTAGGATCTTTATCTCGGTCATTCTGGGCTCGCTCATAGGTGCTCGGCCATAGTAGTCTCGGTATATAACTTACTATCTGATCATAGGTTGCCCAGTAAGGGCCTGCCCATCGATTATAGCTCGATGTTGGTGAAAATACTGTAATATTGTATATATATAGACTCTCTGATCTCTTGGCTGAATGAAGACAATACTAAACTAAATATGAAGTCCTGATAAGGGAGAATACTGTAAGTTATGAGACTAGGATAATGTATATAAGTTCAGGAATATGAACTTCTCTTTATGCCTCGTTATCAAACACATGTAGTTATTGGTTCATGCCAAGATGAAGAAAGGTTTAGCCTTAACATACCTTATCACAATCTTTCTAATCACCAAGTTGAAATTGCCTCTTCGCACCTTAATATACAACAACGATAATAATACTATCATTAAGTTACGAAAGGTACAACTATCGCACAAAGCTTATTTTGTATTAAAACGTGCAGCGTCTCCCCTATAATCCTTACTTCCTCCAAATTAAAGATAACACCAACAACATAAGAACACAACAATATTATTTTCCAACTTTATATACACAACAAAATACTACAAAATAGCCCAACACACCCTAATCTCTTCATACACAAAACGACCACCGTAGTAGTGTCAATCAAGCCAAAATTGTTACGACAAACGACCAGACCATAACCCTACATTTATATGGTGTTTATCCATACAGTTCCTCCTCCAAAACTCCATAAAACAGTAGTAAAACACACAATCCAACCGCAACTCAAAACAGTCAACAAAACAATCCGCTACAAGTGAATAACTCGAAATCACGACTTCCTGTCACCGTCCCTTGAGTTCTTATAGTTATAAAACGACTTTCCATACATATCCAGAAGAAAAAATGGATTAAAGAGAGCAGTAAAATTACCTTATTTGTTGAATAACTCAGCTCCTATCTTGGTTCTTCAAACTCAAGGTTTTTGCTCCAACTAGAATTTGAAAAGGAGAGAAATTCAATTAGGGTTTGTGTGCAATTTTTGGGAGGATGTTTGCAGGGGTTTAGGTCTGGTTATTCTTCTCTCTTATCAATGTATTTTATGACCGAAATAGGCCTTTAAAAGGTCTATTTGGACAAGCTGAACGGGCTCATTTTTGGACTCTCATTTAAGCAAGTAGGTGACACACCTACTTGTCACTTAGTAGCTTGTGCAGTCTCGTAAAAATGCATATGTCTCTGCACTCCGATGTCGTATTTAAAAACGGTTTAATGCATTATAATATAGACTCATATATCTTCAATTTGATGTGTGGAACATGTCGTAACTCTAAGTATATTGGGAGAAAATCTCAGTTACATTTGACCTAAATTTCAGTAAAATTATGAATGTAACTTGTGATGGTCTTTGCCAACTTTTGTCCACAACTCGCTTGACTTCAAAACATAACACATGACTATCATGAGACAAAAATAACTCCTAAAATAACCTCCTTATAATTTGAGCACCCTAGTCTCACCGCAAAAGCAGATGTTATAAAATTCCCAACTTGTCGACTTTTGACGAAACTTATTTTCTTCAATTCCTTAGCTCTGAACCTTCCAACCCTCTTTGTACTTGTTGTTCAAGATCCTCAATATTTGTAACCTCCATGTTAAAATGATTTACTTACTTTATGTACTTTCAAAGATGGTCTCATTTCTGAGCTTTCATCAATTGACTTATGACGTACTCTCACGTATGAAACTATGGGGGTGTAACAATTGGGCCACGCTCTAAGCACTTTTCCACATTGTGTTTAGATGACGATATAGAAATAGATTCATCCGAGCCAATTGAGGAGTCAAGGAATAAGGAACAAGGTGTCTACATTCTGGAATTCTTCTTGCCAGAAAGTCAGGATTACACACCTCATTTAAAGGCCAGGAAGTGCAAAATACTACATTATTTCCTTGGGCCAGTTAGATTCGTTCCAGCGCCACAGGAGCATAATCATAAGCTTGAAGCAAAATTTGGGGTTCAATTCATAATCTCGAGGTGGAGAAAAAAAGTGATGCACGTCGTGCTACGACGTTAAATCAAGCGCTAGTTGGGCTAGTAAATATCTATACGTTGATGTGCTTAATGGAGAATGGCTTAAGTGTTTATGGTTTCATGGCAAGACATTGAATTGGTCATGACAAGAAGGTGATTAGAAGATAAGTGTAGTGTATTAAAGTGCTTAGGAGGGTTAGTCACTATTTTTTTCAAATATATCCTATCCTTCCCTTAGTCTACATTACAACCTATAAAGTCCTGCTTGTCGTAGACTTTGCGAACTTAAATTATTAGAGACTTACACTACGAGCAAGGCTATGATACGCAAGTGGGTGGCATAAGAGTTTCTTTATGAGAGTGAGAAAATTCTTCACATATGAGAGTCCTTAAAATATACTTGAACTTATATTTGAGTGTGTGGACTACTTTCTCTCTGTGATTTGTTGGTGAGAGCACATGATTTGCAAAGGATTGGTAGAGACCTTGATTTTTGTGTTGGCACAGGGAGCGAGTCATAGTGTTGAATGTGTTAGAGTCATGCTTGGGGCGATGATGTTAGAAAGAGTCACATGAATATTTTAAATGATCTTGGCATGTATTTAAAACTTGAGGAAAGGTATGTACAGTGCATATGCTGGGTTCTAAGCGTTGTTATAAACCATTGTCATTGATGTGATGCTTGATTATGTTTTGAAAGGTATTTCTTACCTATGCGCTTAATTTTAAGCAGCTCGAGGATGAGAAAGAGTTTAAGTGCGAGATGGTGATATAGGATGAAAAGTGCACGTTTTGAGTGTGTTTGTGTGTTAATTCTTGCGTGGGTTGCGTAGTTGACACCGCTTTTGAAGTAAAAATATGATCATTACGTGTTTCTTATGTGTAGTAACAAACTTATGCAAAAATGGATTGAATAGGAGTAAAAGTGGTCAAAAAAGAGCTAAAGAGAAAAGTCTCTGATAGCGAAGCGAGGTTCACTTCGCCAGACCAGGACAGGAGAAGAAGAAACCAGAAAAGTCCCGGACACCGAAGCGAGGTTCACCTCGCCAGACCAGGATCGAAGCAGATAAAACCAGCTTCTCCAATCCGAAATAGGAAAAGGAAAACCCACCCCATACAAACCCTAGTCACTATAAATACATCCTAAAACATGATTTTGAAGGGGGAGACACTACTTGGAAGGAGAGAATACTTTAGGGAGGCAAGAACACCTTAGGATCAAGGAGAAGGATTCAACTTCATGTTTTCCCTCTTTCTTCCTCTATTTGCATTATTGGTTATGAATTCTAGCATTGTGGTTTTGCATACTAATATGAATAGCTAATTTGTTATCTAGGGTTTTGATGGAACCTTTTGGAGGATGAATTCTTGTTATGTTTTTATATAATTGAGCTGTTGGATTTCTCTACTTGTTCAACTACGTGTTTGTTGATGTTGATTGAATGGAAATTGACTGTGCTCATTTAGTGTGTACTGCTCGAAAGAGAGTATGCATTTAGGTAGTTGTTGAAAAACATCACTCCTAACGTATGTGAGAGATCAATACTGAGGGTTTAAAGGCGGGATTAGAGATAACGAAAACTTGGTGCGATCGTAGTAAGCGGTGAATTAGTGCCAGCTAGTGTAGTTCGAGAGAATACATCTAGAAAATTGTGGTATTTGCTCGATAGAGAATTACGACAACCAACGTACTCACGATCGGTAGAGAATACTTAGGCGAAATTATATGAGGCATAATTTTCCCCCCGTGAGGAGATGTGAGAGGTTGACATTGGAGGTCCTACGGAGAGGTAGAGGTAGGCCAAAGAAGAGATAGGGAGAGGTGAATAGGCTAGACACAGCGTAGCTTCAACTGACCGAGGACATGACCCTTGATAGGAATGTATGGAGGTCGAGGATTAGGGTACTAGAGAAAAG
Organism: Nicotiana undulata; assembly: GCA_005239495.1. NCBI lineage: Eukaryota > Viridiplantae > Streptophyta > Magnoliopsida > Solanales > Solanaceae > Nicotiana > Nicotiana undulata. The sequence goes on from ML285077.1 coordinate 17,256, forward strand.
TCTCGGACAACGAAGCGAGGTTCACTACACCAGACGGGGATCGGAGCAGAAGAAACCAGAAAAGTCCCGGACAGCAGAGCGAAGTTCACTTTTCCAGACCGGGATCGAAGCAGAAAAAAACCAACTTCTCCAATCTGAAATAGGAAAAGGAAAATCCGCCCCATACAACCCCTAGTCACTATAAATACATCCTAAAACATGATTTTGAAGGGGGAGATACTAATTTGGAAGGAGAGAAGACTTTGGGGAGGCAAGAACACCTCAGGATCGAGGAGAAGGATTCAACTTCACGTTTTTCTGTCTTTCTTCTCTCTATTTCCATTATTGGGTATGAATTCTAGTATTGTAGTTTTGCATACTATTATGAATAGCTAATTTGTTATCTAGGGTTTTGATGGAACCTTTTGGAGGATGAATTCTTGTTATGTTTTTATATAAACGAGCCGTTGGATTTCTCTACTTGTTCAACTACGTGTTTGTTGGTGTTGATTGAATGACCATCAATTGACTATGCCTATTTAGTGTGTGCTTCTCGAGAGAGATTACGCATTTAGGTAGTTGTTGAACACCATCACTCCTAACGTATGTGAGAGATCAATATTGAGGGTTTAAAGGCAGGATTAGAGATACGAAACCTTGGTGTGATTGTAATGAGCGGTAAATTAGTGCCAGCTAGTGTAGTTCGAGAGAATACATCTAGTAAATTGTGGTGGTTTCTCGATAGAAATTATGACAACTAAAGTACTCACGATAGGTAGAGAATAATTAGGTGAAATTATAGGAGTCATAGCGAGGAGGATTCTGACAATTGGAAAAATCATAACTCTAGACCTCTTTAATCACGTCTCCAACCCTTATCCTTGTTAATTGATAGTTTTACTGCTTTTTAATTTTTTTAGTTAATTAGTTTAGAATAAAAAAATCACGTTCTTTATAACTAAGAGATTGTTCGAGCTTGTCTACTTAGTGATATTAAACAACTGTAGCTAAGCCTTAGTTCTCTGTGGGATTCGACTGCAGACTCTTAAAACGGGTTATATTTGCAGTGACCACTTATTCTTTTTAGGACTAGAGTTGGGAAAGAATCTATAAGATAACCTAGGAATAAACTCGTTAAACAGATTTTATTCCTAGGTTATCTTGTAGATTCTTTCCTAGAATTGATGTCTATCATGACATACTTAATCCTCTATTGTGATTATAGAGATTCTTCTACAATTGTGGCTTATATGCTACATGTTATATTAGAGATAACACTTTATTATCATGATGAAATTTCGCGTGGCGCTCTAGAAAGATTGAGTGTATTAACTAGGAAAGAACATTGTCATAACTCAAAATCCCACCATAGACATCGTGATGACACTTAGTCTCTAAGACTAGGTAAGCTGATTACAATTATATTTCGAGCCTTTTTTTGAAACATATAAATTAATACAAATGTGGAAAACAAAAGCGGAAACGAATATAACAACCTCCCAAAACTGTTAATACTGAGTCACGAACTCTAACTGAATACATGCAATGATCTCAAGAATCGAATATACAATACTGTTCGAATAAGAGTTAATAGTATAATAAAATGGAAAGACTCCACAGGTTTTCTGTAATGACCCGATCTGTCGTTTTGAGATCTACCACGTCGTTCGGTGGTTTGGGGACATGAGTAGCTTCACTTCAGGTATTATGATTTGCACGTATGGTCAGAATTGGATTTCGGGGAGTTCAGAGTTGGTTTGGCTGGAAAATTCTAATTTTGGAAGCTTTAAGTTGGAAGAATTGACTAAGGTTTAATTTTGAGTAAACGACATCATAATCGGGATTGTAAAGTTCCAACAGGTTCGTATGAAGATTTTGGACTTGGGTGTATATTTAGATCGAGTTTTGGATGATCCGTGAGCGTTTCGACACCTATTGTGGAAAGTTGATATTTTGGAAGGATTTCATAGATTTGGGTTGAAGTATATTTTATTGTTATCAATGTCCGTTTGGGATTTCGAGTTCGGGAATAGCTCTTTATGGTGATCTCGGCCTTAGGAGCGTGCCCGGATGTGGATTTGGAGGTCCGTAGGTCATTTTAGGGGTTTTTTGGCGAAATTTGTAAATTTGAAGGTTTTTGGAAGTTTGACCGGGGGATGACCTTTTGATATCGGGATCGGATACCAATTCCAGAAGTTGGGGTAGGTCCATAATGTCGAATGCAACTTGTGTGTAAAATGTGAGGTCAATCAGATGTGATTTGATAGGTTTCGACATCGAATGTAGAAGTTTGATGATCTAAAGTTCATTAAGCTCGAATTGGGATGTGATTCATGATTTTGATGTTGTTTGATTTGATTTGAGGCCTCGAGAAAGTTTGTGTTATGTTGTGGGACATGTTGGTGTGATTGGACGGGGTCCCCGGGGATCCGGGTGTGTTTCGGACCAAATTGGGCTAAGTTGTTGAAGCTAGTGCTGGTGTCTGGCTTCCTCTTTCGCGAACGTGAAGGGTCTCCCGTGTTCACGAAGAAGAATGTGTTAGGATGAGGATTCTGCCTACGCGAACGCAACATAGGGGCCGCGAACGCGAAGAAGGGAGAGGACCGGGGGAGCTGGAACCCTTGAGCCTTCGCGAATGCGGAGCTTCAGCCGCGAACACGAAGAGGTAGGGCTTGAAGCCATCGCGAACGCAGCCTAGATGACGCGAACACGAAGAGGTAATTGAGGAAGTGCATTTCTTTTGTCCATCGCGATCGCGATAGTCTTTTCGCGATCGCGAAGAAGGACGGGCTAGGGCAGAATTATGTTAAAGCGAGATTTAGCCCATTTTCACTCATCTCTCTTGGTTTGGGCGATTTTGGAGAGGCTTAAGGGGAGATGTTCATGATACATGTCAAGGTAAGTGATTAACACCTATTTCAAGTTAAATAATTGGATTATATATAGATTTTAACATGGAAATTCATGGAAAGTTAGGGGTTTTGGTAGAAAACCTAGAAATTGTTATATTTAGATTTTGACCATGAATTTGCGCATGAAATTGAGAATAAATCATATATTTGAGTTCGTAATGTTATGGGTAATGTTTATCTTCAAAATTTTTGGAATCCGGGCATCTGGGCCCGAGGGTTGCTTTATCGGCTTTTCGAGCGGAGTTGAAAATTTGTCTAAATTGATTTGTTATGAGTATTAGAGTATATTTTTATTGGTTTGTATATTGTTTGACTAGTTTTAGAGTGACGGGCATCGGTTTGAGGTGTTAGAGGTCTTTGGAGTCGGTTATAAAATTTTGGAGCGAGGTAAGTCTCCTGTCTAACTCTGTGAGGGGAAAACTACCCCTAGGTGATATATTTAATGTGTGCAACTTGTTGCGGGGACTACGTGCTCAAGAGGTGATGAGAGTATGTGCATAGTTAGATTCATGTTATTGTCCGGGTAGACTTAGGTTCACATCATGCCGTACTTGTACCATAGGGATTATCCTTGCTCGTTTAATTCTTTTATTTCGCATTATGACCTGAGACTAGACATGCGTAGAGTGATGGACTAGCTATTGTGGAGTTTTCACAAGTTTCATGATTTTCCACGGAATAATGGTGTTCCTCTTACGGATTTCTCATGCGTTATGTGTTTTCATCGAACAATTTTCCTTAATAATTATAACTCAATGTTTATTCGTGAGCGGGGCCAAGGACCCGTTTAAGATTCTTAGTATAATGGGATCGATCTGTTCGTCTAATCAGGATTTATGTACCACACTCTCATGAGAGTGGGCCGTTCGCCTCGGCAGTTTAATAGTTGCATCTATGATTCGTGTCGTTCGACCCTCGGCAGTGCACATATTATAATGGGATTGGGCCGTATGCCTCGGCAGTTTAATAGTTGCATCTATGATTCGTGTCATTCGACCCTCGGTAGTGAACATATTATGATGGGATCGGGACGTACGCCTCGGCATTTCTATAAAATATCCTCATAAAATCATGCGTAATATTTGGCAAGAAGCCAGTGTATCTGTGAGTTTTTTTCCCTGATTTGAATTATACCAACCTATTTGGTGAGGTCTATTATATGAATATATATATATACTCCGGTTGAGGGGGAAATTGCTAATTGAGAGCTTGAGTTATTGTAAAGAGGAGAATTGTACCACATATTTACACTTATTTATTTCATTTATTTATTGCCTCATATTTGTTCACCTCCTTACTGTACCTGATATTATTGAACCACTAGTGAGTTTCATGTCGACCCCTAATCACTACTCCTCCGGGGTTAGGCTAGATACTTACTAGGTACACATTAATTTATGTGCTCATACTACACTTGCTGCACATTTTTGTGCAAGTACATTTATGTCCGGTGGTCCATTGGATGCGGAGGCGTGGATGATGCAGGGACTTGCCGCGAGCTGCATTTTAGGTTACGATCCATATCTAGAAGAGTCTCGCTCATAGTTATTTATATTTTCCTGTCCAATTTGTATTTCAAACAGATGTTGTATTTTATTTTAATCCCTATTTGATGCTTATGCACTTGAGACACCGGGTTTTGGGGGTGCTTACGGGTTATGCATTAATGTAGCTGCGAAGTTATTTTATTCACTTGTAAATCCCATTTTGTACTATTTAATTAAAGAAAACTATGATTTAAAATACTAAAATGAGCAATCAAGGCAATCATTTATTATTGGCTTGCCTGACAGCGGTGTTAGGCGCCATCACGACCTTTAATGGATCTTGGGTCGTGACAACTGTGACGACCAAGTAGCTCTACCTTGAATCCTTGTGATCAACACACTAACTCTGCTCGAGTCCGATATCTCCAATACTTGGCTTTGCAAACAGATCGGCACTAGGCCCCAAACATGTCTTACAGCCCAAATCATATCAAAATATATCTATACTATTAAGTATAGGCTTAGAAATCGGTTTCGCAACTCAATAGTCTCCTAAATAGGAAAGATGTTTCCAAAGTTTCCACCTTTTAATCTCAAAACCCGTGAAAGGGTGCATAGTCCGGGGTTTCATACCTTCAGGACAGGATTTAAAGACATTACTTACCTCATAACTAGCCCAGAATTATTCCGCAACACGCTTGCCTCCCAAATCAACTTCCAAAGGCTCCAAATCTTTCTTGAGCTTTCCTTACCTTACTACAATATTTTTGAAATTCTAGCAACTTCAATCTATTTAGAAACATAACAAAAAGAGCCTTAATTAGAAAGATATTCGTGGGTTCACCTCATGTAGGCATTTCATCAAACACTATGTGTGCACATTTGACTACATCCCTTAACCATAGAATTAGCTCATCCCAACTACCACAATTTACCAACAAATCATCCCACCATTATTCTTTAACAATTTATACTCCTAACATCACATGTGTGATCAACCATTCACACCCAACCAACAAAAAATTCCATCAATTAATTAAATTTAATCTCTACAATGGGTATTTATTTAAATTGAGAATTTATGGCTTCCAATCACCATACCATGTGTTCCAATACTTGATTCATACTTATAATTTCATAATAACTCCATATATGTGAGTCTAAAGGTGAAAGATTACCTCTTGTAGACTAAATCTTGAAAGGTAACTTTTGGGGTGTTCTTGAGATTTTGAAGAAATCCTATATAATCCAATCAAAACCATGTTGTAACTAGTAATTGATAAGTGAAATCACCATAAAAACACACTTTAAAACTCAGCTTATGAGTGTATTTGAAGCCTTGACCGGATGGGTGATGGAGAGGATGCCCTAGCCGTGAAAAATGACTTAAAACCTCTCTTTTCCGGTCCTTGGGGGTATTTAGAGGTCATTTATTAGCGCTGGTGCGCTAAGGCCGCCCTAACGAGGCAGAAACTTTCCGATTAGTGCGGGCGCGCTCAGGCCGCGCTAGTGGCCGCGCTCTGGCGCAGGTCCAGTAAAATTGTCATAACCTTCGGTATACACCTCCAAATGACAAACGGTTTGATGCGTTGGAAACTAGACTCAAATATCTTTATATATATGTAGATATGCTCGTCCAAAGTGAGGTCTTGTGCGTACACATTTGAAAATTTAGTCTATTATGAAAATTTTCAACTTGACTTAGCCTTGGGGCTCTTCTTAGACCCTAAACCATTTTTAATGAACCTCATAAATATATTGTCATGATCAATTGAAATCATTCAAATTACCAGTCTTGTTTATACCCGAATTGATATCATTAGCATCCGTCAATCTTCTTAATGGTCTTAAAACACTTAGAAATTTTTCGGGGTGTTACAGTCGCAATACCAATGAAGAACCCTTAACTCCACAGATTGCCCTTTCTGAAATGTATACCCTCATCAAGCCACCCAATAGTGATATCATCTACCTGGTCATCTGAAACTGCCAATGCTACCTAAGAATTTTTTACCTTCCTTCGAGAACTGAACCACGACCTCACATATGCAAATCTCGACTCTACACAACATACTGCATACGCCATGCCGTCCTATGATAAATATGAGAACTTCATGATCCCTTCCAAGCCACAAGAAACTACGTACCCAACTAGTCAAGAACTTTCCATTTGATCCCATTTAGAAGCAAAATCACTATACATCACCTGCACCTCATGCCAGTAGAAACTATACATCTCTACCGTGGTAGAAACCATCAGGAACTATCTGAATCCCATTTGTGCAACACCAAACCGTCAGGACTGAATCCTTCTAACTCAACCGAGCTACGCATGCCACCAAAACCCAAGAGCATTGCTAAGAAACACCTGTAAAAACTCATTACCTCATGAACACCCAAAGAACTAATTGTATCACTTACCATGTCGATCCGACCTACTACCAAGCCGTCTTATTTATCCAAGTTCTTTTTGAATTACCTTCGAATTGGTACTTCTCTTTTCCATAATACTGCAATTCTCAATACAGACTCACCACACGAGACCCAAACATAAAACCATACCGTCTGAGGCTCATAAGCCGCTGACTACTCTCTCAAATATCCCCAAAAGTACCATATTCAAAATACTTACCCTGAAGAGACTTCATGTGAATCTAAAGCCATTACCTTCACCTTCTTGATACTGATACGTAGAATCCATAATGATAGATAAATGCCATAAGTCTTTACACCCTCCAATGTAGACCTCGGTTTCTAGCCAAATACACATCCTGAAGATCCCCCAATTGTTACATATACATCTTGAATCCATTAAAACCATTCTCGGGAATCATCCACTCTACTCAAACCTCAATTAGACTGATCAAACGGACCGGACGACCTGTGCTCCATTATCACTCCAACACCTCAGGAAGTAACCCCACTTTTATGCAACCAAATAAATTCCTGCCCCATGCACATCATATCCTTCACCAATAACAACTCAAGGCATTCCATGATTCTTATACACCCATAAAGCATAACACAACCCCTATCCAAAATTTTCTTTACTCGAGTCATCCTCGATCTCAACCCCTGCAGGTCATAACTGATTCACCAGTATACTTGGAACTGAACCCAATACATCACATAATCGTGCAACCAACTTATCATTAGCAGAATCCCCCACTTGGCTCAAGGCCATATATCAAAACAAACAATAACTCATAATGACCATACGCTAACATCGCCGCCATACCACAGTGAGATTCAACTAAATCCTTAATAAGCTCATATATAACTCAAACCATTTAACATCCCAAATCATCTACAACCTCACACTCACCATTGCAATAGTCGTGCCAACTTCCACAAGCGATCTAAACTCAACTTATAGCATATAACATTTACTGGTAAAGGAGTACTTGCTATAAAACCACCTAAGGATTGCTTAGCCTCAAACTGATATCATCTCTATGAAATAAGCCGAAATTCCCGAAGGCTTCTTTTTTTATATGCTCTGCCCAGGAGAACCGCATTTGCGGTCTTTTAACTGCACCTGCTGACCCGCACCTGCGGTTCCAGGTGCGCATCAACACCTCTCTTAGATTTTTCCTCTTTTCGCACCTACGTCCAAAACTGTTTCTACGCAAAAGTAATTTTTTTTCTTCTAAAAGTTTGGCCAAACACTTAACTTTGAAGGGGAAAAAACACTTTTTTGAAGAAAAAAATGCTTTTGGCCTTGGAGAAGCTTGCCAAAGAAGCTATAAGTCATAGATCTGTTTGGCCAAGCTGCCAAAAATTACTTGTTTTGAAAAGCGCTTTTCGAAAAAATAATTTTGCAAAATAGCAGTTTGTGTTTGGCCATTTCGTTTGAGTAGTGTTTTTTGCAAGCTTATTGTGTTTGGCTAATTTTAAAAAAAAATACTTTTAAGTATCAAATTACGTAAAATGGCAGTGAATGTTCAATTTGTGATTAGTATTCCTTAGTAAAGAAAAAAAATATTAAACAGTTATTAGAAAGAATGCAATTAAAATAAAAAAGAGAATAAATGTACAGTAGAAATTTAAAAAAAAAAGGAAACTGTAAAAAAAAATATTAAATTAATGGGGCATAATTTGAAAAATATAAATTTATTGTAAGGTATTTTTGTCTTGAACAAATTAATTTCCTATTTGTAGCTTTCCCTAGAAGCAGAAAAACTGCTTCTGCTGCCGCTCAGAAGTACTTTTTTATTTTGGCCAAAGACATTAAATTTATTTTGGCCTCTCAGAAGCTTGGCCAAACAAGCTCTTAGTGTATTATGTTAAAATTATTTAAGATGTTAACAAATCAATTACAATGAAACACTCTAATTGTGTATAGAAACATAAGCATTTACATTAAACAAATTTCTATGCAGAAAGCGATGTGGATGAGGTCCTTTTTTTAGTATTAGCATGATCTCTTCCTTATGAATAATTATCAAATGCATTTATTTAACGATAATTTTCAACTC
>ML285078.1:3276-17357 GCA_005239495.1 Nicotiana undulata
TTACTAATTAAATTATACAATTTACTTCAAGAATTCATGCTCAAATCGTGGCAAAAGATCACATTTTCCAAATTCTAGGTTTCTTAGCAAATTCCCACATTTCCCCCAATTTTCATATAAAATCTATGTAATAAACCTTGTATTTAACTTGAAAATAAGTAGAAACAACTTACCTTTGATGCTTGATGAAATCCCCCTTGAAATGCTCTCCAAAATCATCCAAGCCAAATGAAAGAAATGAAGAAAATGGGCCAAATTCGTGTTTAAAGAATCTGCCCATGCTTCACCGGGTTGTACCTTGCACTTGTGTTGTACAGGTTGTACATCCTATTAAAATTTTTCCTTGTTGGAGACCTTCTGTTAAAACACCCATAACTTCTTGTAGAAATATCTAAATAACAAACGGTTTGAAGATTTAACTAGACTCGAAGATCTTTAATTTGATAGGTTGTACACCATATAACCCCTTATATATCCCGAGATATGAGCTTCTAAAGTCAGCTCCAGGCATCAGAAAATTCTTGCGAAAATGGCTCCACCAGTCTTATTCAATCGGTCATAACGTTTTTCACAAAACTCCAAATAACAAATGGTTTAATGATCTGAAAACTAGACTTCAAGATCTACAACTTTCATGTTTTGAAAATTTTCAGATTCCTTATAGATTCTTATATATACGCTTCCAAAGTTAGCTCCTCGACACACAATTTGCTGTCCAAAAATGCACCAGAAAATTTCTGCAATTTTTTTCCTTCTTTTTCGTCCGAAATTCATTCCGTTGACCTTCCGAAATCCACCCGAGGCCCTCGGACCTTAATCAATTATACCAACATGTTCCAAAATATGATACGAACTCGCTCGAGGCCTCAAATCACATCAAACAACGTCGAAATCATAAATCGCTCTCCAATCCAAATCTTTAAGAACTTAGAATTTCAAACTTCTACATCCGACGCCGAAACCTATCAAATCACATCCGATTGACCCCAAATTTTGCACACAAGTCATATTCGGCATTATGGACCTGCTCCAACTTTCATAACTGGAATCCGACCCCGATATCAAAAAGTCAAACTCTCGGTCAAACTTCTCAAAAAACCTTCAAATTTCTATCTTTAGCCAAATGACTTCAAAATGACCTCCGGACATCCGAATTCACTTCCGATCGCGCTCCCAACTCCATAATCACAATACGGAGCTATTCCCAGACATAGAATCCCAAACGGACATCAATATCATTGAAATGTGCTTCAAGCCAAACTTAGGAAATTTCTTCAAAAATGCTGACTTCCAAAATATACACCGAAACGCTCTCGAGTTATCCAAATCCTGATCCGGACATACGCCCAAGTCCGAAATCACCATACGAATCTGGTGGAACCTTCGGATCCTGATTCTGAGGTCGTTCACTCAAAATTCCAGTCTTACTCAATTTCTTCAACTTAAGGCTTCTGAAATGAGAATTTTCCTTTCAATTTTACTCCGAACCTCCTGAATTTCAACTCTGACCGTACATACAAGTCACAATATCCGAAATGAAGTTGTTCATGACTCCTAACTACTGAACGACGCGCTGGATCTCAAAACGACTGGTCGGATCGTTACATAACACATTCGGGCAGGGTGACATGTTAATAGGAAACAAAGAGCCTGAAGCTTATGGGATTACCAAATCAATAGGCAAGGAGCATTAGGCTTAGACAATAGTTGTCACGAATGCAACAAGTTTAAAATCTATAGAATCAAATTATGTTAAACAATAGTGCTTAAACCGTATAACTTATACTAGTGAGGGAAGCAAAATCATAATTTAGGAAAAAACTAGTCTGAGAGGTTCCACTTAGTTGCTAGGGGTACAGAACTGGAAAGAACAAGAACACAATAAGTGACAATCATAATAATAGGAGCACACTACACACTTATAATGAAGGTTTAAACAAATATGGACATACTAACAACATCAATTAAACACTAAAAATTCAGAATTAGGTAGAGAACATGGATTAGGCCATATAATCAAGGCGGAACATTCCAATTATCAATAACACTAAGCTAAACATGCTTCAATCTATCCAAATTACCTAAGTGAGGTACAAAGACATTATTTAGGGCTAACAATTTATAGGCAGAATCACACATGAAGAAAGTCAGGGACTTATACCAAATCATGCAATTCAGAGAACATAGACATGTTAATTACAACATAATGGAATAAACATTGCGAAGGTTTAAGAACTAACCGGTTATTGCTCAACAAACAAGAAAAGAACAGCAATCAGGACCCAGAATCTTAGACGCGTCAAGTTCCCAAGGGTTTCAAGAACCCAAGGCAATTCTCACACCCAAGAAAGGTTGAAAAATAGGAAATCTGATGTCCATGGCTTTCAGCCGGCCAAGATCCAAAATAGAACAAGAAGGAGAATGAACACAGAGTAAAGCCTTAGTTTTTTTAGTGAAAATCTTGTGATTCCAATCTTGTCTAGAAAGGAATGGGGGAGGGGTATATATAATAGTAGGAATCAAACGGTAATAGATTCAAACAAGGAAAATAAATATACAAATAAGTCCGAAAATCAATTTAAGAAATCTGTAAACCCTATTTTTTTAGGAAAAGTAAATATTGACAAAATATAAACAAAAATCGGACACACAGTAGAATATAGGACGAATATAGACATAATATCAATCAAAATCAGAGATTTGAATCAATTTTGGTTCGATTTTGAAGAGATCTCTAAACCCTAGTTGTAAGGAAAGTAAGAATCAACAGAATATAAACAAATATTCTGACTCACAGTAGCACAGGATGAATATAGACGGAATAAAACTCAAAAATCAGGGATTTGAACCGTTTTTGGTTCGATTTTGATGAGATCTGCTTGTCATGTTTAGGAAAGCACTATGGGAGAGTAGCCAATACCAAAAGGGGGTCGAGTGTGGTAAGTAATAGCCATTGAATCACATATTAGGTTAGATTAGGAGAAGATTTAGGGGGCGGCAACTAGGGTTCTTGAGAGAGGGTGAAGTGGTTGAGAGGATATTAGGGCGGCGGATGAGAGGAGAGTGAGGTTAGGATTAGGCGTTTGGGTTATTAAAGGGAGGAAAATAACGAGGGTTGTTGATCTTGAGAGATCAACGGTCAAGATTAAAAAAAATAAGTAGGGCGGGTTGTGTGAAGCGGGTACCGACCAGGTTGGGGTTAGTGGGTTATTGGTTTGGGCTGGGGTTATTTGGGCTAGTGTAGGTGTTTTGGGCCATTATTTGGTCCGAAAATAGGTTTAAAGCGGGGCTAGTTTCTACATACCTAACATTTTATCAAAAACAATTTATAAAAGTAATTATTAAATATAAAAAATATTATTTATGCACTAAAATAATTAAAAATAATAACTTAACATTATAAAAAATATAAAAGGTTATTTTGGCATAAATAATATAATTAAACATGAATATAGGCTATTATTGCAAAAATGTGCAATTAGCCCAAAGAATGCAAATGTAATTATGAAAAATGCAGTAAAATATTAAAAAACATACATGTTGGTGTAAATACTAAGTTTGGATGATTAAATCATGATAAAACCATTTTTAAGGATAATTATTGGATATCTATATAGAAAAATGCAGAAAGAAATTAATTTAAAACTTTCAAAAATTATGGAAAACTATGAAATGTTTGTATATGTTTATAAACTAAATGATGATGCAAATATACTATTTGGAAAGTATATATATATATATATATATATATATATATATATATATATATATATATATATATATATATATATATATATATATATATATATATATAGAAATATGAGTGAAAAAATGGGTATAAACATTCACCACATGTATTTCAGACTATTGTGGTTTTGTATTACTAATGTTTTGTTTTAAAATGTTAAAAACTTATTAAGTTATTAGCTAACGTTGGTTTGCCTAGCAAATAGATGTTAGCTGCATCATGACCCCATTATGTATATAGAAGATTGATAACGCCCAACTCTAGTCTTAAAAAGGATAAATGATCGCTGCAAATATAATCGAGTCTAAAAGTCCGTAGTCGAATCCCACGGAGAACTAAGGTTTAGCTACAATTGTTCAATATCGCAAAAAAACACAAGTTCAAATAATTTCCTACTTATAAAGATTTGGTTTTTATTTCTACAAATCAACTAACAAATATTATAAAGCAGTAAAAATATCAACTAACAAGGATGAAATTGGAGACAAGCCTAAGGAGGTCTAGAGTTGTGATTTCTCCAATTGTTTGAATCCTTCCCGCTACGTTTTCTATAATTTTGCTTAAGTATTCTGTACCGATCGTGAGTACTTCGGGTGTCGTAATTCTCTTTCGAGCAACTACCACAATTAACTAGACATATTCCTCCGAACTAGGCTAGCTGGCACTAATTCACACTCACTAAGATCGCACCAAGGTTTCGTTATTCTTATTCCCACATTTAAACCCTTCGTATTGATTCCTCACATAAGTTAGGAGTGATATTGTTCAACAACTACCTAAATATGTACCTTTTTCCAAGCAATACATACTAAATAGGCATAGTAAATTGAGGGCCCTTCAATCAACTAAAAAAATTACGTAGTTGAACAAGAAGAAAAAATCCAACGGCAAAATTATATTAAATGCAACAGAAAAATTATCCTTCAAAAGGTTCCATTAAACCCTAGATGGGAAAATTTAGCTACTCATAACCATAATAACAATCATGATAATAATTGAAAGCATTACAAGCCCAACCTACCGCAATAACTAACAGGATATGTCTACAACCCTTTGCTGATGGATATACTATGATCGGAACAGCTCCCCGACCTACTCATACCATATATACATATATACAAAAGATGTACATAACGCTCTAGACCCGATAACTCCGAAAGGTATGGAGCTTAACGATCAATTTTAACTTAGGCAACACTTAATGATGAGGTCTATCTTCCTGTCTGTCTGAACCTGCACGCATGAAATGCAGCGCCCCCAAAAATGGGACGTCAGTACGAAATAATGTACCGAGTATGTAAGGCAATATACTGAAAGCTGAAACTGAATTGATAATATAATAACTGCAAGTAACTGGAAGTCAAAGATAATCTGAAGATATGCTTACCTGCTGATACTGACTCAACTCTCTCAATATAGTAAGTAAAATAGTTGTTCGGCCCTATAAGGCTCGGTATATATATACAACTGCTCTGTCGTAGTAGGCTCGCTCATAGGCGCTCGGCCATACTAGGCTATGTATCTCGACCAACTGGGCTCACTCACATCATTCCATATTCCCCCTTTTAGGGGAGTAATACGACTTGGAGCTATGACGACCTGCCTATAGATGTTTTGCCTCTTCATCTTTGCCTTTGCGGTAATCCTTATGTACCAAGGATAACAAAATTCCTTACTCGCGATGGTGACACTTAGTGTAACTGGCACATACATTCCCTTAAGCTTAACTTTGCTCCCATTGCTTTCTTTAGGGAAGCGTCTTCCTGAATGACCATTCTCTGAATTTCTCATGAATCTTCTGCTGTCCATTCTATTATCGCCAGAACGCGATATGAAATTCTCATGATGCTGACTATTTTCAAATCACCCTGTCCCTAATTCATGTTTATTTCTATTACTTTGGGTTATAGATTTTCCTTCTGTTAATCACGTTAGAGTTGCGAACTTATTTCTCGAAATGAAGATATTACTTTATGGCCTATACTCTTTTATTGTCTCAAGGCCTGTCATCTTTTGTCGTTTCCTTCACTTGACTGTAGACTCTGTAATACTGTCATTTTTTTACCTACCGTTGTCATCCATGTATCACATCTTACTCATAATGCTTCATTAACTCTCTTCTCATTTCCCGCTAACATCTATGTCAATTACTTTCCTCTGAAAACTCGAACAAGACATTCTTTTGCTTTTAGTTCCCCTTGCTCCATCCATTGGCTCTTCGAATTGCCTAACATTATTTCTTTACTGGGGACGGGAGCCACACTAAGGTAATATTTATTCCTTCTAGGCTTCCAGTTCTCATATCTAGCTGTACTATTTTAGAGTGCACAATCTAGGTGTCTCACAAGGAGATCTATTAGCACATTTGAAATATCCTTTGGAAAGGTCAACTAGCGCAAACAATTCATCCACTATTTTGGGTCACTCTAACCCCAGCCGGATCGTGATATTATGTCCTTCTCTTAGACCATATTTGTTAGCTCCCATAGAGCATAACTTAGATCGGTGTGGCCAATTATACATACCTCTGTTACTGTTGAAAGTAACTCAAAATGCTTATCAAATAAGGATAATCTTCATTAGGTGGGTACCACGTACCCTCTTTCACCTTGCTTCCTTTAATTGTTGAAACATGTACTTATCTTCTGAATCTCTCATTGTCTTTCACCATAAAGGTGGATAGATATTCTTGCCTTAAGGGTCCTTTTACAGAAGCTCACCGGGTTCTTCTGACTCAACTCTTTCACAACCGCATTCAATCCCTTGCCAACCATCTTTCTAAATGTAGGCATCGCCGTATTATGAATAAGGTCGAGTTTAGGAAATGACGTTCTTACAACTGATCTGTACCACACGTCTAGAGTAAGAAGAAATAGTTACAGTCCTAAATGCCTTGTAGCCTCCTGCTTATAAGTGTGGTGCATGACACACCCATAAATAAGACTCTACTAGACACGGCTTGTAGACTCCCTAGGAATGAACTGCTCTGATACCACTTTTGTTACGCCCCGAACTTGGGGGCGATACCTGCACACGGTGCCTCACCTATCCTTGCGTACCGACTTGCGACTAAGGAACTTTAAACATGTGATGTCATAATTTAGCCATGGGCCATATTGCAAGACAACTGCAAATGCTGACTAAATACCAATGTAATGCTGGGCCGACAAGTCCGTCATAATTACTACAACTGACAAACCAACCAAATACACATACAGAACCTACAAGCCCAACCTACCGCACTAACTGATAGGATATGTCTACAAGCCTCTGTTGATGGATATAATTTGATCGGAACAGCTCCCCAACCTACTCATACCATATATACATATATACACAAGATGTACATAAAGCTCTAGACCCGAAAACTCTTAAAGGTATGGAGCTTACCGATCAAGCTGAACTCGGGCAACACTTAATGAGGAGGTCTACCCGTCTGTCTGTCTGAACCTACAGGCATGAAATGCAGTGCCCCCAGAAAAGGGACATCAGTACGAAATAATGTACCGAGTATGTAAGGCAATATACTGAAAGCTGCAACTAAACTGATAATATAATAATTGCAAGTAACTGGAAGTCAAAGATAATCTGAAGATATGCTTACCTGCTGATACTGACTCAACTCTCTCAATATAGTAAGTAAATTAGTTGTTCGGCCCTATAAGGCTCGATATATATATATATATATATATATATATATATAAAATTGCTCCGTTGTAGTAGGCTCGCTCAAAGGTGCTCGGCCATACTAGGCTCTGTATCTCGACCAACTGGGCTCGCTCATAGGCGTTCGGCCACAGTAGGCTCGGTATATAACTTACCATCTTATCAAAGGTTGCCCATTAGGGGCCTGCCCATCGATTATAGCTTGATGATAATGAAAATAATGTAATACTGTATATATAGGTTCTCTGCTCTCTTGACTGGAAGAAGAAAAATACTCAATTGAATATGAAGTCCCTATACAGAGAATACTGTAACTTGCGAGACTAGGAAAATATACGTAAATTCCGGGACATGAATTTTTCTTTATGCCTCGTTATCAAACTCGTGTAATTATGAGATTATGCAAAATGAAGGAAGATCTTAGCCTTAACATACTTGAAGTAGGAAAAATCCGTATGATATTCTTGAAAAAGATTGCACCGTACTCCCTTAGAATCGCAAAATCCCGTTGCTATAACATTACATAGTCTAGTTTGATTTTTGTAGCAAAATCACGTTGCTAATATTTTGAATAAGTTGCTGAATCTTTCCTTTGAATTTGATCATACTATTGTGTATGCCTTTTGTTGAAGTTCATCCGTATGCTTGCTCTAATCTTACAAAGTCATAAAACTTCTTACTTTGTGAATTAAGAAAGGATTTTTTAAATAGAAATTTTCCACCCCAAATTGAGATATGGATTTAAGTAATGACACCACCTCCTTAGGCAAGTTATTGTTGGCAATTTTCTGCCAAGATTTGGACATCCCACGTGGAAGTAGTGTCCCATAATGACTATCCAAAATGTCACACAATTAATTATCCATAAAATTCAATTTACAAGTTAATCTTCCACTTAAAAATTCATAATTACCCAATTATTCACATGATTAAGAATTATCTCAAATTACTTAAAATACTATTACTTTTAATACACCTATACACCTTACTATCATGGCTATGAGGTACCTTGTATGGTACTAATCCATAAATACTGGGTATTTTAGCTCAGACCGTATTTTATCCCGAAATGACAAGCCTCGACGAAATTAATTTTCTTGGACTTGCTTACCTTCTCAACTTCACGAATTTACTCATCACTTGTTTGAAATAACATAACACGTATAATCCCAAAATAATCTCATTCCCGAACTTACGTCGATTAACTTACGATGAACTTTAATGCACAAAAATGCGGGATGTAACAATACGGATTGATACCAATGAGTTCAAACATTAATACATTTCTTTATTTTCTTTAAAATCCAGCATAACAATTTTCTTCAAAAATTGATTTCTAAAGCTAGGGACCTCGGAATTCTATTCCGGACATACGCTCGAGTCCCATATTTTACCGGGAACCTCTCGGGACTGTCGGAACACGGATCTGGATCCGTTTAGTCAAAATATTGACCAACGTCAACTAAAAATCACATTTTAACTTAAATTTTTTATTATTTCTTATATTTTCACATAAAGGCTTTTTGGATTCACGCCCGGACTATGCATGCAAATCGAGATAAATAAAATTAACCTTTCTAAGGCTAATGAGCCCGGAATGGAGTCTTAAACTGTAAGATGACCTTTTGGGTCATCACAATCTTCACCTTTAAAACAAACATTTGCCCTCGAAAGGACATAGAAAAGTACTTGAATTGGCGAACAAGTGTGGATATCTACTCCGCATGTCCGACTCGGACTCCTAAGTAGCTGCCTCGATAGGCTGACCTTTCCACTGCACTCGAACTGAAAGGTGACTCTTTGACCACAACTGACGAACCTACCGGTCTAAAATGGCTACCAGCTCCTCCTCATAAGTCAAATCCTTGTCCCATTGGACAATGCTGAAATCTAACATGTGGGACGGGTCACCATGATATTTCTGGAGTATAGACACATGGAATACCGGATGAACAGTGGATAACCCTGGAGGCAACGCAATTCTATAAGCTACCTCCCACACTCTCTCGAGAATCTCAAATGGCCCGATATACCTAGGGCTCAACTTGCCCTTCTTCCCAAATCTAATAACACCCTTCATGGGCGATACCCGAAGTAATACCCTCTCTCCAACCATGAATGACATATCACGAACTTTACGATCGTCATAACTCTTTTGCCTGGATTTAGGTTTACGAAGTCGATCCTGAATAATCTTAACCCTATCCAAGGCCTACTGAACTAAGTCTGTACCCAATAACCGAGCCTCTTCCGGCTCAAAACATCCAACTGGCGATCCACATCGTCTACCATATAATGCCTCGTAGGGAGCCATCTGAATGCTGGACTGGTAGCTATTATTGTAGGAAAACTCCGCTAACGGCAAGAACTGATCACAAGAACCTCCAAAGTCAATAACACAGGAGTGGAGCATATCCTCCATGATCTGAATAGTACGCTCGAATTGCCCGCCCGTCTGAGAATGGAATGTTGTGCTCAACTCAACCCCTGTACCCAACTCACGCTGAACTTCCCTCCAAAAGTTCGAAGTAAACTGCGTACCTCGATAAAAAATGATAGACGTGGGCACACCGTGAAGGCGAACACTCTTTCGAATATATATCTTTGCCAACCGCTCCGAGGTATAAGTACTTGCCACCAGAATGAAATGTGTTGATTTAGTCAGCTGATCCACAATAACCCAAACAACGTAGAACTTCCTATGAGTCCGTGGGAGTCCAACAACGAAGTCTATAGTGATACGCTCCTACTTCCACTCAGTAATGTCTATCTGTTGTAGAAAACCACTGGGTCTCTGATGCTCATACTTCACCTGTCGGTAATTCTAACAACGAGCCACATAAGCAACAATGTCATTTTTCATCCTTCGCCACCAATAATGTTGTCGCAGGTCCTGGTACATCTTGGCAGCACCCGAGTGAATAGAATACTTAGAACGGTTAGCCTCTTCAAGGATAAACTCACGAAGCCCACCAACCTTAAGCACACATATACGACCCTGCATCCTCAAATCACTGTCATCTCCAACTGTAACCTTCTTGGCACCACCGTGCCAAACTGTGTCCCTAAGGACCATCAAATGCGGGTCATCATCCTCCTAATCTCTAATATGCTCAAATAAAGAATACCGAGCGGTCGTACAAACTAGAACACAGCTGGGCGAAATATCCAACCTCACGAATTGATTGTCCAGAGTCTGAATATCTTAAGCTAACGATCTCTCACCGACTGGAATGAATGCAAGGCTGCCCATAGTCACTGCCTTCCTACTCAATGCATCGTCCACCACATTGGCCTTCCCCGGATGATACAATATAGTGACGTCATAATCTTTCAATAACTCTAACCATCACTTCTGCTTCAAATTAAGATCATTTTGCTTGAACAAGTACTGAAGACTGGAATGATTCGTGAAAACCACACGGCACACCATAGAGATAGTGCCTCCAAATCTTCAATGCGTGAACAATGGATGCCAACTCTAAGTCATGGACGGGATAATTCTTCTCATGGACTTTCAACTGCCGAGACGCATATACAATAACCATGCCCTCCTACATCAATACCGCTCCAAGCCCAACACGGTAGGCATCACAATATACTATGAAAGATCCTGAACATGATGGCAACACCAACACCGGTGCTGAAGTCAAGGCTGTCTTGAGCTTCTGAAAGCTCGCCTCACACTCGTCCGACCATTTGAATGGGGCACCTTTCTGAGTCAATTTAGTCATTGGGGCTGCTATAGATGAAAACCCCTCTACAAAACGACGGTAGTAACCCGCCAAACCTAAGAAGCTCCTGATTTCTGTGGCTGAAGTGGGTCTAGGACAGTTCTTGATTGCTTCTATTTTCTTAGGATCTACCTGAATACCCTCTGATGATACGATGTGACCCAAGAAAGCTATCGAATCCAACCAGAACTCACACTTTGAAAATTATGTATACAGTTGGCTATCCTTCAAAGTTTAGAGCGCTATTCAGAGGTGTTTCTCATGCTTCTCCCGACCGCGGGAGTATATTATAATATAATCAATGAACACGATTACGAAAGAATCCAGATAAGGCTTGCAGACCCGATTCATCAAGTCCATAAATGTTGATGTGGCATTAGTCAAGCCAAAAGACATCACCAGAAATTCATAGTGCGCATACCTCGTTCGAAAGGTTGTCTTAGGGACATCGGATGCCCTAATCTTCAACTGATGGTAGCCCGATCTCAAATCAATTTTCGAAAATACTCTGGCACCCTGAAGTTGATAAAACAAGTCATCAACACTCGGCAACAGATACTTATTCTTGATAGTAACTTTTTTCAACTGCCGGTAATCTATACACATTCTCATCGATCTATCCTTCTTCTTCACGAACAAAACGGGTGCACCTCAGGGCGAGACACTAGGTTTAATGAAACCCTTATCAAGAAAGTCTTGCAACTGTTCTTTCAATTCTGGTGGGGCCATCCGGTATGGAGAAATAGAAATGGGCTAAGTGCCCAGAGCCACATCAATGCAAAAATCAATATCCCTTTCGGGTTGCATCCTCGGCAGGTCTTCAGGAAATACCTCAGGAAACTCACGAACAATAGGCACCGAATATATTGAATAAGCCTCAACATTAGAATCACGAACATGGGACAAATAAGCCAAGCACCCCTTCTTAACCATGCGACGAGCCTTGGCATAAGAAATAACTCTGCTGGAAGAATGACAATGAGTCCCTTTCCACTCCAATCGAGGTAACCCTGGCAAAGCTAAAGAAGTTGTCTTGGCGTGACAGTCCAAGATGGCATAATAAGGTGACAGCCAATCCATACCCTATATGACATCAAAATCCATCATATCAAAAAGTAGAAGGTCCACGTTGGTTTCAAGTCCCTTAATAACGACCATACACGAGCGATACACACGATCTACAATAATAGTATCCCACACGGGAGTAGACACATAAACAGGGATGCTCAAGGAATCACGGGGAACAACCAAATACGAAGCAAAATAAGATGATACATAAGAGTAAGTAGACCCTGGATCAAACAGAACTGAAGCATCTCTATTACAAAATGAAATGGTACCTGTGATAGGATTCCGCCTCAGGTCTGGCTGGAAATGCATACAATCAAGGCTGGGCCTCACCACCCTGAACCACGTCTTTGGGAGGGCCACTGATAAGCGGACATCCACCTCTAGTGGGCTGGCCTCCTGTGATGACCCAAGGGTCATTTTATGAATTTAGACTCCGTTCTAGGCTTATTAGCCATAAAAAGATTAATTTTAACTACCTCGATTTGTGTGCGCAGTCCGGGCGTGAAACCGGAAAGCTTTTATGTTAAAATATAAGAAACAATAATTTTTAGAATTACAAAATTTGGTTTTAGTTGACTTGAGTCAACATTTTGAGTAAACAGACTCAAATCTGTGTTCCGACGATTCCGGAAGGTCCGCAGTAAAATATGGGACCCGGCGTATGCCCGAAAATGAATTACGAGGTCCCAAGCCTTAGAAATCAATTTTTGAAAGAAATTGTTTTGCTGAAATATTTATGAAATAATGAAAAGAATTTATGTTTGAAGTCATTGGTATCGGGCCCGTATTTTGGTTCCGGAGGCTGATACAAATTTGTTATGATATTCAGGCCTTGCCTGTAAAATTTGGTGAAATACGGAGTTCGTTTGACGTGATTCGGACATCCGGTTGAAAAGTTATGAACTATAAGTGTTCTTGAGGAAAATAATGAGTTTTGAAGTTTAATTCGTTGTTTTACATGTTATTTTTATGATTTGATCAAAGGAGCAAGTCCATATTATGCTTTTAGACTTGCGTGCATGTTTTATTTAGAGCCCCGAGGGCTCGGGTGAGTTTCAAATAGGTTTGGGTTGTGTTGCGCTCGTTCTTTCTTATGCTTCGACGTCGTTTTTTCAAGCATAAATGATATCATATTGAACAAATAAGCTCCGATTTATGTTTTGAATGAATTATTAGATCTGTATCGTAATTACGGACCCGTAGCAAAAAGAATCATCGAATTTGGACATCGTATGAGGATTTTATGGCCATTTTACCAAGATTGCCAAGATTTTTCAGGTTAATTACGAATTTGCCCCTGACGGCGTATTAAAAAAAACCTGCACTACTTGCAAATCTTAAAATCTACATATCTCCTTCATTATAAAATCAAATTGAGTGATTCAAAAGCCTAAATTCATTAGAATTTCACAAGGAATCCATTGGACACAAGAAAATCGAGTTTAGAGATCATTTGGCACGAGAAACGAGACAGAATAGCTGGCAGAAAAATAAATACAAAACGGGTAGACTTCTTCTTCTTCTTCTTCATATTTTCGAACACCACAGCCCTATGAACGAATTGCTTCACCAAATATCATCCCCAAGTCATAGGTAATCAATTCTAAACTTTACTCCTTCAATTACCCATTGTTTTTCATCACTTTTAAATCAAAAACTAANAAATTATATTTTTCAATAAAGTTAGTTCATTTAGCATTAGTTAATGATATTAAGTTAATTTTGATTAGATTCGAGCAATTTAGAGGTAAATTCAAAAGAAAAAGCAATAATTGAGTTGTGAGTGGCCTGCGGAATTAAGGTAAGTGTTTGGCCTAACTTTAGCTTGAGGGAATAAGACTACCCACTTGTTTTCTACGTGA
>ML285080.1:0-17539 GCA_005239495.1 Nicotiana undulata
CTGTCGATTATCACCTGTTTTACTTGCTTGTTCTCTATATCTGTTATTTTGCAAACCTCAGTAAGCCCTCTACCTGACCTCGTCACTACTTGACTGGGGTTAGGCTTGGCACTTACTGTGTACCGAATGTGGAGTACTCACGCCCTTCTGCACATGTTTTTCCCCATGTGCAGACCCAGGTCCTAGTACGCGGTACCTCAGCTAGCCAGCAACAGTGGTATCAGGAGACTCGAGGTATAATCTGCAGCGTCCGCAGATCTCCGAGTCCCCTTCCTATCTTGCAGTTGTAGTACTTGTAGATGAACTATACGTTCTTTACTATCCAGTTGTACTTATTGAGCAGTAGAGTAGCTTGTGATGTGTTGTGATATTCTGGGTTCTGGGTAAAGTAACTGTTAATGCCGAGCGGCGTCGACTTTAGTATGATTTATTTCACTTACTATTATTCTATCTGTTTTGTCTAAATTTCGCTTAAGTAATAGGGTTACCTAGTCATCTAGACTAGGTGTCGTCACGAATATTGGGTCGCGACATTTAATTTGCAAATGCATGTCTTTCGGAGGAAAATTGGAGACTAGTCAGTAGTCACTATCTCCATTTTAAAATGCCATAATATGGAATAATTTGTGTTCTTCTCAAGTCTTCTAAAAACGTTTATTTCGATTTACCTGACTTATTTATTGTATAGCAAAATTTTCAGCATTAAATATTGGACTCAATATTGATTTGTTTATATAAGTAAAATGTAAATATTCATAACAATATGATAAATCATATAAGGAGTATATAAATTGTTATAAATGTGTAATTTATATCAACCTCATTTTCGTGTGCAGACTTAGAAATCCAGCTCTAAGAATGCTGAAGTTCAGCAGATATAAACAAAAACTTCAGCTCCTAGAATTCTGAAGTTCAGCAAACACAAAACAAATTTCAGCCTTAGAATGCTGAAGTTCAACAATTACAAAACAAACTCCAGCTCCTAGAATGTTGAAGTTCACCAATTATAAAACAAACTTCAGCTCCTAGAATGCTGAAGTTCGGCAATTACAAAACAAAATTGAGCTCCTAGAATGCTGAAGTTCAGCAATTACAAAACAAAAACTTCAACCAAACATGTTGTAGTTTTATTGAACTAAAGTTTGTCATTGCACTATGAACTGAAGTTTGTGTTTTGCCTTTGCAAATCAGGCCAATCTTTAGGCAAAATATATGAAGTTTTGCTTTGATAAGGGTAGACTTCAGGCAAAACATTCTGAAGTTCAAACTTCAGACAAAACTTTTTGCTACTTCAGGCTCGTATGTCTGAAGTTACCCGAAAAATGGGTACGCTTGCAATTTTTTTGCAAAGTGGGTATAAGTTAAAAGTGACCCAAAAATAGGGTATAGATGCAAATGTTAGGGGTTGTCCTGATTTTCATACCATATTTGGTTTTCCTATTTCTAAAAGGAAAGGACAACATATTACCATAATTGAGTTTTTCTTTTTGTAGAAGGAAATTATAATTCTTCCATGTTTGGCTAGTACTTTTTCGTATAGGAAAAGGTTTGGACTTCTATAAATCGAGAATCCTTCCTTCTCATTTAGTAGCATTCACAATGTAGCCATATGGGGTTTGAGAGTCGTGTTTAGGGGGAGAACTTTACGGGACAAGTGTTAGGTTAGCGTGTCACTTGTGTTTGCCTCTTTGTGAGGTTGTTCTCTCGATATTTTGTACTCTCTTTTTATATAGTGGATTGCTCGTTTCCGTCATGGACGTAGGTCAATTGGACAAACCACGTTAAATGTGTCTCTTTTGGTAAATTTCTTTTTTACTGTCTGATTTATCGTCGTTGAAGATTTGCTTCACTAGATTCCGCATGACACCTGAAAATGCCCCAGAATTACTCATAACACTTCCATGACAATGTAGGACATTTCATTCATCGCAAGATAGCAATTGAATTACAAGTGCATAACTTTCCAAGCACTAAACATGTGAACTAAAAGTATTTTGCCACTAAAAACTTATGTATCAGTAAACTACAATTGGCTTCAGAATTTTGCGAGCTGATTTATGCAGCAAATACACTCCAACGTATACAATAGGTATATATTTTAATGATATGGGCTTACTGCACATCCTATTACAGCGTTATTGTAACGACCCGGTCGGTCGTTATGTAGAACCTGCATTATAATTACTATTATTGCCTTGTCATAGGTTGGTTATACGGTTTACGATGTGTTAGAGTTGGTTGGCGAGTTCAAAACGGTTGTAGTGAGAATTTAGTCACTTAGTCTTTAAAAATAGCCTTAAACTGGGAAAAGTTAACTGAGAGTTGACTTATTGGTAAACGATCTCGGAATGCAGATTTTATGGCTCGGATAGCTTCGTTAGGTGATTTGGGACTTAGGAGTGTGTTCGGAATATTTTTGTGATGTCCGGTGTAGAATTAGGCTTGAATTGGCGAAAGTTAGTTTTTGGTGATTTTCGGTCGGCAGTGGAAAATAGGCTATCGGGATCGGAATGGAATTTCAAAAGTTGGAACAGGTTTATAATATCATTTTGGATATGTGTGCAAAATTTCAGATCATTCGGACGTGTTTTGGATGGTTTCGGCATCGTTAGTGGAATTTAAGGATTTCAAAGTTCATAGGCTTGAATTTGATGTGATTTGGTGTTTTGATGTTTTTTGGGTGTTCCGAGAGTGCAACTAAGGTTGAATGACCATTTAGGATGTGTTGGTATATTTTGTTGGGGTCCCTAGGGGCTCGGGATGGATTTCGGATGATTAACGGGAAGTTCGGAGTTGGAAATTTGCAGCAAACAGCTGCTGATGTTTTTCTACTGTGATTTCCGCACCTGCGAGTGGGGAACCGCAGGTGCGTATCGCAGAAGCGGACAGGATCTCCACAGGTGCGGATCTTGGTTGACTTAGGGGAAAGTTGCAGATGCGGGAGTGAGGACCGCACCTGCGAAGTCGTAGGTGCAGGAAAGGAAGCGCAGGTGCGGTTTTGGTCTGATTAATGAAGTTCCGCAGGTGCGGTGGATTTGACTGCAGGAGCGGACCGCAGGTGCGAGATTATGACCGCAAGTGCGAAAAGCCTGGGCAGAAAAGTATAAAAAGGAGACTTCACGATTTTTAACTCTCTTTTCACCATTGTTGTGCGGGTTTCGAGCTTTTTGAGGGTTTTTGAAGAGGGAAACATTAGTGCATCATTGAGGTAAGATTTTTGGACTTATTAACTCGATTATATATGATTAAGGACTAAATTAACAGTGTCTAATTGGGGAAAATCAGTAGAAAAAGGTGAAGTTAGGGCTTGAGATTATGAGACCTTTTAGGAGTGATTTGAGGGGTCAAACGGACTCCGATTTCAGAGTTCTTTATATGTACGGACTCGTGACATGATGAAGATCGTTTTGGTATAAAGTTTGTCGAGTTCAGAGATGCGGGCCCTGGGGTCGGGTTTTGGCTAATTTCGGATTTTGTTCTGAAATTGATATTTTTCAATTGGAATTCATTATCTTAGCAAAATTTGATGAGAAAAATCTGATCTTTATAGATTTGGAGCACTCGAAAATTGATTTGAGAGGCAAGTGGGTTGCAGAGTAGCTTTTCGGGCTAGTTTGAGGTAAGTAATGTCTTTAAATCATGTCCTGAGGGTATGAAACCCCGGACTTTATATCCTTTCACGGATTTGGAGTGACACACACACTAGATAACGAGTGTGGGGCGTGCACGAATTGGAAATTTAGAAAAATGTTCCTTTTTAGGCAACTATTGAGTTGCGAAACTGCTTTCAAAGCCTATTCTCTATAGTATTACTACGATTTGATATATTTGGGATGTAAGCCATGTTTGGGGCCTGGTGCCGATCTGCTTAACCCCTTGGGGGCTATTTTACTCATATTTCTCACTTTGAAACTATGATTTTACACTCAGTCTTTCTTATGAAATTGTTGACACTCATATTTGATGATATTACAATTTCTTGAAATGAAATACTATTTTGGGTCTAGAACCCCGTTTATTTATGGCCCGAGTGGCATGCTGTGAGAGGATGACTGAGTGAGGCCGAGGGCCAATGTGGTGAGGATGTTATGATATGAGAGAGGTTGAGTGCCTGAGAGTGATTGATGCCATGATTTGGCTTGTTTATAGAGTTTGGGTTGTAGGAGCCCCTCCGAAATCTGTACACACCCCCAGTGAGCGCAAGTACCTACTGAGTGTGAGTGCCGAGTGTCGAGTGATGAGTGATTGGGAGGTATGAGTGATAGTGAGGTTGCCCGAGGGGCTGATGCTGAGTGAATGTGAGGTGCTGACTGACTGATACTGAGTGATGGTGAGGTGCTGAGGGAACATTTACGAATGATGACTATGGCCCGATGGGCAGTTCTATGATGATATTTTACTGAGTTTTGACTGTGATTCACTTTATTTTTCAAACTGATATTACTGAGAGTTTTACTGAGAAATATTGGAAAATATACTTGTTTCAAAGGATTTTATGGAAACAGGTTTTCGAAATTATGTATACTACATTGAGACTTGATGTTTTACTGTTTTGTTGATTGGTGTATCGGTGTTGTGTGTTTCTTATTCTCCAGACTGTGATTTATTTTCATTACTACTGAGTTGGCGTACTCATCATTACTTCTTGCACCCCTGTGTGCAGATCCAGGTACTGGTTTGGAGCAGTAGTCGTCCAAGTTCGTTATCGTCAGCTTTTGGGATTTCGAGGTAGCTATCCAGCGTCCGCAGCTTCTCCATTCCCCTTCCTTTATTAGTATTAGTATTTCATTCCTAGACATTGGTTATGACATTAGCAGAGTAATATTTTATTCTTAGATGCTCGTGATCGGTTGGCTCCAGTCTTGGGGGATTAGTTTAGACTGTTGAATTATATTATTGATGCTTAAAGACTTAAAGAAATTATATTATTGATGCAGAGTTATATTTTATTCTTAGATGCTCGTGATCGGTTGGCTCCAGTCTTGGGGGATTAGTTTAGACTGTTGAATTATATTGTTGATGCTTAAAGACTTAAAGAAATTATTTTATACTTTGTTTGCTGGTTATTATTGATTTTTGAGAACAAAACAAAAGTTCTAGCAGAAGAGAAGAATGCTTTGGAACAACAAATGAGAATGATTGTCGCTGAATTAGCGATTGAAAAAGCTTATTCTAGTCAAGTTGGAAAGGATAAGAATATTCTTGAATCTTCCTTTGCTGAACAACTTTCTAAGGGAACTGTAGAAATAAGGAGTTTGAAGAAACTTCTTAATCAAAAGGAGTTATGCGGGAGAGCTGGTTCAAAAACTTACTCAAACTTAGGAAGATCTCTGTACCTCTACTGATAAGATTCAGTTCTTGGAAAGTTCACTTGCCTCTTCGAAAACAACTTATGATGCCTTTGAAGTAGAGAAAGAAGAGTTGAGAGCCGAGATTGACCAGTGGGAGAAGGATTATGAGATTCTTGAGGATAAGCTAACGTTAGATGTGAGCTGGGCTTTCCTTAACACTCGCCTCGAGACTCTAGTTGAAGCCAACCAGGAGGGTTTTGACATTAATGCTGAAATCATCAAAGCTAAAGAAGCAATTGAGAAAACTCAGCAACATCAAAGCTTTTCCTCACCTTAAGTCGAAGATCTAGAAGGTGATGTAAATGGACTTGTTTCTGGTAGGGCTGATGTTCAAGCCTCTTCTTCTCAAGTTAACCTTCTTCTCCCATTGATGATGCTCCCGTAGGAGATGCCTTCATAGATGATGCTCCTTAGTATTTTCCTTCTTTTTTGTTAACTTTTATTTTATTACTTTGCTCTTATCTTAACAACTTTTTGGTAGGTTGTTTTTGGAGAAAGTTTTGGGAAGGTTGTTTTTTGGTTAACCCTGTCTTCGTTTGGGGTTTAATGGTAAACTAATGTCTTTGTTTTCGCAAGGTTTAATATATGTTTCGGCTGCTTTTACCGTTTATTCTACTCTTTGATATTTGAGCTTTTCCCTTGCACTTAAAAATGCTTAATCAGTCTGTGACTTTAATAAATATGGATTTTTATAAAAGAGGCCCCTTATGTTAACGACGTTGATGAAGATGACGTCTCATCTTCATATTGGTGTAAATATATGACAGACGAAGTACACATTAAAAAAGAAATAATTTGAGGAAGTTTTATGCTTTGAACTTTCAAATGAATTTCGTACATCATTTTCATTTATTCATACATCACTTCCATAGCTGCTTTCTTTGTAACAGATTTTTGAAATATGAAATCGGGTATATTATCCCATGACTAATTTTTGGCCTTAACCAAAAAGTCGTTGGAACATGGAACATAGCTCGTGTCCTTTTTCACAAGTTTACACCTTTCCAAGTTTTCTTCAAGGATTTTGATTCAGGCTTATGCTTCTTTCTATATGCATAGTCCCCTCAGTGTTAGATCTTTGAAGTATGAAATCTCGAACACTGGATTACTCCTTGCTTTTGGTCCATTTCCTGAAAAGGAAAATACAAATGGGAGTTAGAAATATATATATTTAGATGATGACTGCATAACCCCTTTTTCCACTAGAAAGGTTGTAACCTAGACCGGGAATAATTTAGTACTCCGCGTGTCTTTCGGGTCTAATATCATCATTTGGTATGGGCTAGCTGTTTGCCTATTATCTAAAATTGTTAGTATAATTCAAAAGAACAAAATAAAATTGTAATTGGGTGATACATGCTCATGGGTATTTTCTTCGTCTAAAAGTAGTATTTCTTCAGATGAACATCATCCCTATTTGATGGTAATATCTTGCCATCCATGGTTTCCAACTCATATGCTCCTTTTTCGGCGATGCCTCGAACCCTATAAGGGCCTTCCCAATTCGGACTCAATTTTCCCTCATTAGCTGCTTTTGTTGATTGAAACACTTTCTTGAGGACGAAGTCCCCAATCTTGAAATATCTCAAATTAGCTTTCTTGTTATAGTATCCCTCAATCATTTGTTTTTTAGCCTTCATCCTTATCAGCGTCGTTTGTCCTTTCCTCCAGTAAATCCAAATTCATTCGCATCTCTACTTCGTTTAAACCCTCAGTTTCATGTGTGTACCTCGTACTTGGTTCACCTATCTCTACTGGGATTAAGGCTTCAGCGCAGTAGACAAGTGAAAACAGAGTCTCTTCTGTGCTTGTTTTTGTTGTCGTTCGATAAGCCCATAATACTCCTGGGAACACTTGGGGCCATTTTCCTTTAGAATATTGTAATCTCTTCTTTAAGTTATTAATAATAACTTTGTTTGTTGACTCAGCTTTCCCATTGGCTACGGGATAGTAAGGTGCAGACATTATCCGTTTAATCAGTCAACTATGAAAAATTCTGTGATTTTCGTGCCTATGAACTGTGGGCCATCGTCACATACTTTTTTTGGAACTCTGAACCGAAAGATAATGTTTCGCCAAATAAAGTCCGCGACTTCTTTTTCTCGCACCTGTTTAAAAGCTCCTACTTCTACCCATTTTGAAAAATAATCTGTCAAAACTTATATAAATTGTACCTTTCCTTTAGCTTGAGGTAGGGGACCTACGATATCCATGCCCCATTTCATGAAAGGCCACGGCAAAATAACTTAATGTAACATCTCTACTGGGCGATGCATATTGTTGCCATATCGTAGGCACTTATCTCACTTGGCTACAAAACTTTCTGCATCATCTTCCATTTTTGGCTAATAATTTCCTGATCTTATTAGAGTTTTTACCAATGATCTTCCTCTAGCGTGATTGACAAAATGCCCCTCATGTACTTCCCTCATCACATATCCCGTTTGTGAAGGTCTGAGACACCGTGCTAAAGGTCCTCCAAACATCTTTCGGTATAGGTTTCCACGACTCAAACAATACCGGGCAGCTTTTTGGCTTAGTAACTGAGACTTTTTCTTGTCTTCGGGTAAAATTCTGTATTGCAAAAAGTTAACAAATTTGTTTCTCCAATCCCAAGTCAAATTGTTAAAATTTACCTCATTTTTATCTTGGTCGAGTGCCAAATGAAACAAATGTATTACTATAGCATTTTTTGCATTGTTTATTCCCTCAATAGACGCAAGAATTATCTAACGCATCCGCTTCTATTTTCCTCCCTGGGTATTTGCACGACCTTCCATGACTGAAATTGTATGATTAATTCTCGTGCCTTTTCCAAATATTGTTGCATTCGTGCCTTTCTTGCTATGTAAGTCCCCGGCATCTGGTTAACCACTAGTTACGAATCACTTTTGATTACAATTTGTTCTGAACCAAGTTCTCGTGCTAATTCCAAACCTACAATCACAACTTCGCACTCCGCTTCATTGTTAGCACTGGGATACAATTTTATTGCTTGTCTTATGATTTCCACTGAAGGCGAAATTAGTACAATACCTAAACCCACTCCTTTAACATTCGAGGAACCATCGGTAAATATAATCCAAGTCCCTGGATTAGATCCGGCAAATACTTGTAGTCCTTTTCTGCTTCAGGAACTATATTTGTGCTAAACTCCGCCACAAAGTCTGCTAACACATGCAATTTTATTGCAGTTCTAGGCTGATATATGATATCATATTCACTGAGTTCTATTGCCCATTTAGCTAACCTACCGGATAGTTCTTGTTTATGCAATGTATTCCTTAGAGGAAAAGCAATTATTACAGAGATAGGATGACATTGAAAATAAGGTCTCAATTTTCTAGATGCCATAATTAATGGTAAAGTAAGTTTTTCTAAGTGAGGATATCATGTTTCAACATCCAACAAAGATTTGCTAACATAATAAATTGGAGATTGTTTACCTCTATCTTCTCGTACCAACACTGCCTTACCCCCACTTTTGATACAGCGAGATAAATGAGTAGCAATTTTCCGTCTTTCGATTTGGCTAGCAAGGGAGGATTTGACAAATATGATTTTAGATCTGTGAGGGCTTGTTGGTATTTGTCAGTACACTCAAATTAATTTTGTTTTTTCAATACTGAAAAGAATTTAAAACTTTTTTCTGAAGACTTTGAAATAAATCTCTCCATGGATGTTATCCTTCCTGTTAACCTCTGCACCTATTTTTTGCTTGTGAGTACATCCGATATCTCGTCAATAGCTTTGATTTCAAGATTCACTTCAATGCCCATGTTAGAAACAAGAAAACCTACAAAACTTACCTGAAGCCACGCCAAAAGCACACTTTTTTGGATTTGGTTTCATATTGTATTTGCGGAGAATTTCGAAAGTGCTTGACAGGTGTTGAAAATGATCCCCTGCTTGTGTTGAATTGACTAACATATCATAAATATAGACTTATATAGTCCTTCCCAGATATTCTTGGAACATTTTAGTCAACAATCTTTGGTACGTAGCTCCAGCGTTTTTAGACCAAATGACATCACTTTGTAGCAATAAGTCCCCATGTCTGTAATAAATGAAGTTTTTTATTCATCTAGAGGATCCATCTTTATTTGATTATAACATGAATATTCATCTAAAAAACTTAACAGCTCATGACATGCGGTAGAATCAATTAATTTATCTATATACGGCAAAGGAAACGAATATTTAGGACAAGCTTTATTTAGATCAGTATAATCTACACAAACCCATTATTTTCCATTCTCTTTTGGAACTACCACAGTATTAGCTAACCAGCTTGGGTACTTTACCCCTTGTATAGATCCAATTTTTAAAAGTTTTTGTACCTCATCCTGGATCACTTGATTTTTGAAGGATCCTTGCTTCCTTTTCTTCTACTTGACTGGTGGGTATGATAGATCCTCATTCAGTTTGTGGGCCATCACCTTCAGTGGTATACCTGTCATATCGGAATATGACCAAGCAAAGCAATCCGTGTTAGCTTTTAGAAATTCAACTATTTTACCTTTCATTTTTGGGCTCAGATTTGCTCTGATGTAAACTTTTCTGTCTGGCCAATGTTTAAATAGAATTATAGCTTCGAATTATTCAGTTGTTGTTTTGATGTTTTCATTCACTTCTGGTTCATGAATAACATAGAGTCTTGAATCTACATATGTCTGTCCTGTAATGTTTTCTTTTGAGGCTTGTATTATTATATCCTTAACTGAATTCTGTAGTTGTTATTTCTCATCTGCAACATCGTTCACTGTGCTTGAAACCACCACTTAATTGATACTTTTAGAGGCCTGGTGATCTCCGCGGATTTGTCGAATCCCCTATTGTGAAGAAAATTTTAATAATTTTGATGCAATGTAGATGGTACAAAGTCCATATCATGAATCCATGGGCTTCCTAGAATCATATTGATAATAGGCTAGATTCATGTAGTTTAGAAACCATTTATGCCCTAACTTTACTATGCTTCACTGTTCTAGGAAGGTTAAATGACGAAAAAATGGATCTAATTGTGAATTTTATATTTTACAGGAGCAAGTCGTGATTTTAAGGATATAAGACAGTGGTTAGAGCTAAATTAAAGCAAGGAAAACCCCTCGGAGTTGAGTGCGTGTGAAAGAATAAAGAAAACAAAGAGGGATGAACTTTTTGATGGAACCTGTTGAAGGATGAACTTCTTGTTGTGTTAATATAGTTTGCCAAGTTTAATCTTTATTTGTTCAACTACGTTCTTCTTGTAGTTAACTGATAGGATCCTCAATTAGCTGTGCCTATTTAGTATGTATTACTCGGGAGAGAGTGAATATTTAGGTAGTTCTTGAACAACACCACTCCCAAAGTATATCAATAATTTAAAGGTGGGATTAGGGATAACGAAACCTTGGGTGCGATCTAAGTGAGCTGTAATAAAAGCGAGCTAGCGCAACTCAAAAGAGTGCGTCTAGTAGATTGTCGTAATTACACGAGAGAGATTTACGGTAGTATGAGTGCTCATGATCGATAGAGACGATTAGGCAAATCTATATGACACATAACAGGAAGGGATTCCATCAATAGGGGAAATCATAACCTTAGATCATTCTCTTTATTGTTTACAATTCATTCATAGTTAGCTCTTAGTTTTATTAAGTTTATTCAGTTATAGTTAGTAGAAATATCACCAATTGTTATTCAAAACATTTGGGAAGTTGATTACGGAGAATTCAGTGAGTCTAACAAAAGTTATTGATAGGTTAATTCCATGTGGGATTCGACTCTGTGGGATTCGACTCTGGGCTAAATACCTGAATTATATTTGCAACGACCGCTTAGTCCTTTTTATAAGGCATAGTTGGGCGTGATCAAATTTTGGCGTCGTTGCCGGGGAATTAACGGTGTTATCAATTATAGTTGAAAGAAATACAAAACTTCTTAGTGGAGTCAATTTTCTTCACTTTCAATCAATACATTGAAATTTTAACGTTTGCTAACTTGGTTGTACAAGTGCATGCCTAGAAACTCATCGAAAACTGGTGAAGTGTTTGAAGCATTATCAGATCTCGAGAAAGTTTTCAAGGCCTTGAATTGGGCCAACTGGAAAAGCAAACAACAACAATCAACTGAACTACCTGAACCAGACATGGCAGAGCTGGTGAACCATAGAAACAATAATGGGGATAACGTGGTAGACCCATCTGCGCAAGTAGTGGCGCCTCTTGTGCCAGAGGCTGCTCTATATGACTGGGCACAACCCACGGTAGAGAGTTTGGCCACAACGAGAGTAGTCCTGCAGATACAGGCTGAATCGTTTCAAATGACAAACAACATGCTGCACTTGTTGCAAAACAAGGGACTATTTTCGGGGTCATAAATTGAAAATCTTCAGCGGCACTTGAAGAATTTCCTGTCAATCTGCAAAACACAAAGACAGCACAATGTGACTCAGGAAGAAATAAAGTTGTTGTTGTTTCCATTCTCTGTGACAGGAGCAGCCCAGACTTGGCTAAATTCATCCCTATTAATTCCATCACTACTTGGGAGGAGTTAGTCAAGAAATTTGTGAACAAGTTTCATCCACCCAACAAGACGGCTCAGCAAATTGATGAAATATTGAGCTTCAGACAGAAACCAACTGAAACATTGCAAGAAACATGGGAACAATTCAAGGGGATGTTGGTTATTTGTCTTCACCATGGTATTCCTGAGCAGATGTTGGGGCAGAGGTTTTACATGGGTCTGGCAGATAGCGTGAAGGCTAATGTTGATGCTTCAGCTGGTGGAGCATTCTTGAGCAAAACATGGAGAGAAAGCCAGGTCTTACTCGACAAGATGGCACAGAATTCGGGCCGGACAACCAGAAACGAACCCATCACTCCACTGGTCCACTTAGTGGATTTAGATCCAACCAACACTCTTGCTGAAAATATGGCCACATTAATGACACAAATGAGTATCCTTACCAAAAAAGTAGAAGAGTCAGGTCAGAAGCAGCAGGTGCACATTGTTGATACAACTAATGGGGGCTTATGCTCATCTTGCATTAGCCATCCACTTGGTAGCTAGTGGAATGCTGAAAGTGATCACCATCACTACTATGAGAACATGAATTATGTGTCCAGCTATAGGGGACAGAGACATAGTGGTCAGAATTGGGGCCAGCAGAATCATCCATACAAGCCAGACCAACAACAACATAATAATGGAAATATGGGAGCCACGCGACCTCACGGTAATATGGCGCCTTATAAAAGGCCACAGGTTACAATAATCAGAATCAGGAGCAGGCTTATCATCCACCTCAGTAGCAACATAATGGGAGACAGGACGATGGGTTTGCTAGACTCGAGGCAATGATGCAGCAGGTTATTGGGTCAAATGCAAAAATGCGTGAAAGAGTAGATGCACATGAGTCATCCATAAAGAATATTGAAGTGCAAATGGGTCAGATTTCGATGTCATTGAATAATCGTCCTCGTGGGACATTGCCTGCAGACACTCAGGTAAATCCAAAAAATCAAGGCCCAAAGCAGTTGATGGCAGTGAGTCTACGTAATGGTAGAGACCTAGACTTGGAGCAAGAGAGGGCTCGAGAAAGCAGACCGGCTGAGACACTTGTACCAATGCCCATTGAACTATATGATTCAGCAAGACTGACCGAGGTGACTGTGCAGCCTGCCCAGGAAGAAACCAACACACAGCTTGAGGCTGAGAAAGAAGCCGAGACAGCCCAGGAATTGGTAGTAGAGGTAGTGTCTGACAAAGAGAAAGCCCAAATCATTAGGAAGAAGAGACCTCCAGCACCATTCCCATAGAGGCTGGCCAAGTACTAAAAAGATAAGAAATACAAAAAGTTCTTGGAAATGTTGAAACAAATTCAGGTAAATATTCCTTTGATTGATGCTTTGAAGGAGATGTCTGGTTATGCTAAAATGATGAAGGACTTGATGTCCCAAAAAGTTGACTCCCAATACTTAGCCACAGTGACTCCAACTCATACATGTAGTGTTGTTGTAGCTAGATCAATTGCTGAAAAGTTGTCTGATCCAGGGAGTTTCACAGATCCCTGCACCATAGGTAACTTTGCCTTTGACAAGGCTGGGGGATAGCATTAATCTTATGCCCCTAGCTATCTATAAGAGGTTGGGGGTTGGAAGAGCTAGACCAACGTCTATGTTGTTGTAGCTGGTGACAGAACTATGAAAAGGCCTTCAGGTATTCTCGATGACGTATTGGTGCAGGTAGAGAAATTTGTGTTCCCTGCAGATTTTGTGATTCTAGATTGTAGAGTGGATGAATAAATTCCCATAATTTTGGGAAGGTCGTTCTTGGCCAAGGGGCGAGATCTCATTGATTGTGAAACTGGGGAGCTTAAGAAGAGGTTGAACAATGAGGAGATAACATTCAACGTGCAGAAATCTATGAGGCGACCAAGTGAATTCTCCAATTGTTCTCTAATTGATGTCGTGGATGTAATCCTGTAAGAGGATGATGAGACCTTGACTATTGAGGATCATCTAGTTGCATGTCTTATGAATTTAGATGAGGTGAATGGGGAAGAATTGGAGGAATGGGTGTTGGATCTTGAGGGCAAAGGTTTTTGGAAGAGATCACTTGAATTTGAGCCCCTGCACTTAGAAAAAAGAGAAACTCCTCGAGAGAAGCCATCCATAGAAGAACCACTAAAGCTGGAGTTGAAGCCAATCCCCGCCCATCTCAGGTATGCGTTCCTAGGTCTTAACTCCACATTACCTGTTATTATCTCATCTAGTTTGTTAGATGTGCAGGCACAACAACTTTTGCAGGTACTCACGAAGTGCAAGACTGCCATTGGGTGGACCATGGCAGACATTAAGGGGATCAGCCCGGCATTTTGTATGCATAAATTCTGCTGGAAGAGGGGAACAACCCTTCCAGGGAACACCAAAGAAGGTTAAACCCCAATATGAAGGAAGTGGTGACGAAGGAGGTTATTAAGTGGTTAGATGCAGGAATCATTTTCCCCATCTCTGACAGCAACTGGGTTACCCCGGTGCAATGTGTTCCTAAGAAGGGTGGTATGACGGTGGTAAAATATGATAACAATAAGTTGATCTCTACACTTCCCACTTCCCTTCATTGATCAGATGCTTGTCAGACAGGCAGGGAGGTCCCACTTCTATTTTTTGGATGGGTACTAGGGGTACAATCAGATCTCCATTCCACCAGAGGACAGAGAGAAGACCTCGTTCACATGTCCATATGGGATTTTTGCCTTTCGAAGGATGCCCTTCGGCCTATGCAACACACCTGCCACATTCCAAAGGTACATGATGGCCATATTCACAGACATGGTCGAAGACATAATTGAGGTGTTCATGGATGACTTCTCAGTGGTGGGAAACGCATTCGAGGAGTGCCTCGCAAATATGACCAGAGTGTTGAAAAGGTGCATTAAGACTAACCTTGTACTAAATTGGGAAAAGTGCCATTTCATGGTACAAGAGGGTATAGTCTTGGGACACCTGGTATCAAACAAGGGAATCGAGGTGGATCGTATGAAAGTTGATATGATATCAAAGCTTCCACCTCCCACATCAGTCAAAGCAATCGGGAGCTTCCTCGGGCATGCCGGTTTCAACCGGAGATTCATCAAAGACTTCTCAAAAATTGCCAACCCTTTGTGTAAGTTGTTAGAAAAAGATCACCGTTTTGTGTTTTCTCATGATTGCAGGGTAGCTTTTGAGGAGTTGAAGAAGAGGCTAGTCACAACACCCATCATTGTTGCTCCTGACTGGGAGAAACCATTTAAACTCATGTGTGACGCAGTGACTATGCAGTGGGAGCAGTGCTAGAACAACAAAAAGACAAGATAATGCACCTAATTTACTACGCAAGTAGAACGCTGAGTGGAGCCCAGCTGAACAACATTATGACTGAAAAAGAGATGCTAGTTGTGGTGTTCGTATTCGACAAGTTCAGATCATACTTGATTTGCTCTAAGGTAATTTTATATACTGATCATGCGGCCCTCAGGTACCTGTTTGAAAATAAAGAGTCCAAATCGCGCCTGATTTGTTGGGTGATGTTGCTGCAAGTGTTCGATTTGGAGATTCGTGACCGTAAGGGCACGGAAAACCAAGTCACTGATCACCTATCGCGACTGGAAGGTGCTGAAATCTCAGTTGAGGCAGAGGATATTCTGGAAACCTTTCCAGACGAGCAGTTACTCGCCACAAGCCTTAAAAAAGTGCCATGGTATGCAGACATTGAAAATTACCTAGCAAGCGGTATAGTTCCCCATGACCTTTCCTCTGTACAAAAGAAAATAGTTTACCGTGACTGCCGCATGTATTACTGGACGAACCTTATCTGTTTAGAATTTGTGTTGACAATATGATCCGGAGTTGTGTCCCTGAGATAGAACAATCTTCTGTTTTGCAGGCATGTCAAGCATCGACATATGGAGGACATTTTGGAGGAGTCAGGACGGCAACAAAAATTCTAGAAGCCGAGATCAACTGGCCAACCGTGTTTAAGGATGCACATCAATGGGTGAAGGTCTGTGATGAATGTCAGCGAACCGGGAATATTTCTCGTCGCCATGAGATGCCCATGAACGCAATTCAAGAGGTTGAAGTGTTCAATGTATGGGGGATAGACTTCATGGGTACCTTCGTCAACTCCTATGGCAATAAGTACATACTTGTTGTTATAGATTATGTGTCCAAATAGGTGGAAGCTGTAGAACTTCCCACCAATAATGCAAGTGTAGTGATCAAGTTTTTGAAGAAGAATATATTCACCCGTTTCGGGATCCCGAGAGTCATTATCAGTGATGGAGGCACTCACTTCTGCAATCGATCCTTCGAGAAATTGCTAGCAAAGTACGATGTGCGCCACAAGGTGGCAACCCCATACCATCCTCAGACCAATGGGCAGGTCGAAGTGTCCAATAGAGAGATAAAGAGTGTATTGACCAAGACTGTGAACGCCAC
The DNA here is from genome assembly GCA_005239495.1 of Nicotiana undulata. NCBI lineage: Eukaryota > Viridiplantae > Streptophyta > Magnoliopsida > Solanales > Solanaceae > Nicotiana > Nicotiana undulata. Next base: position 16,316 of record ML285080.1, read on the forward strand.
AAGAACGAAGAAGTTAGATGACGCACTCTGGGCCTATAGAACAGTGTTCAAAACACCAATTTGTATGTCACCGTACAAGTTGGTATTCAGGAAGGCCTGTCACTTGCAAGTGGATCTAGAACATAGAGCTTGGTGGGCATTGTAACAGCTAAATCTGGACATTGAGGTTTCGGGAACAAATAGAGTCACAGAATTGCATGAGCTAGATGAGTTCTGATATCTTGCTTTTGAGAGCACGAGGTTATACAAGGAGAGAATGAAGAGGTTGCATGACAAGAACATTGTTGAGAGAAATTGCCAACCCGGAGATATGGTGTTGCTGTATAATTCAAGATTAAGGCTATTTCCGGGTAAACTCAAGTCACGATGGTCTGGACTATTTCGTGTGGTCGAAGTGCTCCCTTCAGGTTCCATAGAGATTGCCTCAGAAAAAGACTCCCACACATTTAGAGTCAATGGGCATCGATTGAAACCGTATGTGGGCATGGATGAAATCAAGGAAGTGTCCGTGCTCCATCTGACTGAACCTCAGAGGTCGAGCAAGCCTTAAATGCGCTCATATGCGTCATGCCGCGACGTTAAATCAAGCGCTGCATGGGAGGCAACCAATTGACTTGTTGTAATTGTCGTTCCACGACATTTCCTAAGGCGTTGGTTGGGAGGCAACCCAACGCGTAGTGAATGTAGGGTAGTTAGAACTGTATTTGACTGTTTGTAAGTACTAACATATGCAAGTGAGCTTAGGCGAGTGATAAGTCCAGTCGACCTGAGAGAAAAGGTAAAACAAAAGTGCGAAGTTTCGAGATCCAGGTGCGCGTCCACGCTTGTGCCCCCGCTTGGACCGCGCATATAAGGAATCATTCTGCCTTGGAGTAGCACAGACGCGCTTCAACTGCGCATGGACCGCGCTAATCAGCAAGTTTTCTGCCTTGTATCGTCGCAACATGTGCGGGAGCGTTATGACCGCGCTCCGGCCGCGCATATCGAGGATCAATATAGCTCGTGCTTCAGCTCCCAAGTGTGTGCACACTACGACCGTGCAAGTCGCCCAACAGTATACCTCACAAGCGCAGCCGTGCTTGAACCGCGCTAGGACCGCGCTTGTTAGGTCGCCAGACAGGTTTTATTTCAGTTAGTTTAATTTTATATTTTTTTCTCTTATTTCTTATTCCCCCAACCCTAAACCCCCTTCTCCTATTCCCACTAAAACACCTTCTCCCCCCC